>PVIU01002387.1:0-174538 GCA_004026605.1 Ondatra zibethicus
GTCCCCAGCTAGGTATTCAGGCAGCAGAGGAGAGGGTGCCAGAACTAGCCTTGTACCATAGTCACATTGATGATTATCTTGATTGCCATTATAGAAATTTCATCTGATGGATGGAGATAGAGACAGAGACCCACATTCACATCAGAGCAATGGATTGAGCCCCCAAGGTGCAGTTGATGAGCAGAAGGTGGGAGAAGATGAGTAAGGAAGTTAGGACCATGAGGGGCTGGTCCACCTACTGAGACAGTGTGCCTGAACTAATGGGAGCGCACCAATCCAGCTGGACTGGGACTGAACGAGCATATGATTAAACCAGACTCTGAATGTGGCTGCGAAAGTTGGCAGACGGAGAACCCATCAACAATGACACCAGGACCTATCTCTTCTGCATGTATTATCTTTTTGAGAACCGAGTCTTTTTGAATGCACTCCTTCCTAGGCCGGGAGGGAGGGAGGTGGGCCTTGGCCTTCCAACAGGGCAGGGCACCATGCCCTCTCTCAAGGAAGAAGGGGGAGGGAGGAGGGGTGGGGAGGTAGTGGGAGGGGACCGGGAGAAGGGGAAGAAAGGTAAAAATTTTATTTCCTTAATTATGTTTTTGAATGGAAAAAATAAAACAAAACAATGTATGAAAAAAAGGAAAAAAAAAGAAAAAAACAAAATAAATAAAAATATATAGTCACCAAGAAAGCGATGCAATAAGCCTCCCCCAGCATCCCTGCCATTAACTAACTTTCCTCTGGTTTTATCAGAGGGGCACCTGTGTCTGCAGAGAGCTAAGGGCAATGGAGCAGCAGGTGGCTGTGTCTAGGTGCCTGCCTGGCTGGTGACTAGAGTTTCTCTACTAAGCTGCATCCCTGTCTCCTCTTAGTGACCCTTTTGAATTAGGCCCTGCTTGCACTGTGGTACTGAGTGGCAGAGTTTGCACTGGAGTCTTATCTGGGGACACAGGATGGGGTCAGAGAAATGGCTCAGCAGATGAAAGCACTTGAGCAATTCTGGGAACCTGAGTTTGATCCCCAGAATCCAAGCAACAGTGGAGAGAATCAACTCTATCTCGCTCTCCTTTAGCCTCCTCATGCATGTTGTGGCATGTTGGTCTCTCCCCCAATACCATGCACTCATACACAAATGTACTAATAAATAAGAATTTAAAGAAAGATATGGTGGGTCCGAGTCTTGATTCTGCTCAGGCTTGATAATTTAGCAAGAATTTATTTTGGGGTTTAGTACCATATTTTCATTTGAAAAATGGGGAGTTTTCAAGGTGTGTGTGAATGTCACATGATTTAAGGCGTGTCGGGCAGTGGGTACTTACTTGCTGTATGCTGGCCTGCTCCTTCCCTTGCCTTCTTTCTTCCTCAGCTATTCCCTCCCATTCTTCGGTTTTCTGTGACTGAAATAAATACTTGATCTAAGCAACTAATAGAGAGCAAAGGGTCACTTTGTCTCACTGTTAGTGTGGGTTCAGTCCAGAATGGCAGACTCCATTGCTCCCCTGTATGTGCTGAGGTAGCAAATCAACAGTCTCAGCAAGGGGCAAAGTGAAACTGTGGAGCTCAAAGTAGAGAAAGAGGAGGGGGGAGGGAAGAGAGGAGATAAAGGAGAAGAGAGAAAAAAGGGGAGGGAGAGGAGAGGAAGTGGAGAGAGGAGGAGGAGGGAGGAGAGGGGAGAGAGGAGAGGGAGAGGGAAGAGAGGGGGAAAGGAGAAGAGGAGAGAAAGTAGGACTAGGAGAGAGAGAGAGAGAGAGAGAAGGGAGACAGACATAGATACATATTAGTAGATAGTCTGTAGATTGACTACCCACAACTACCTGGGACATTCCTCCTAGACCCCACGTCTTAAAGCCTCCCCGCTCCCCGCCCGGTAGCACCATGGATCTGAAGTGTTTCCCCAAAGATCCACATGTTTAAAGTTTGGCACCAGCTTGACAGTTCTGGGAGGGTTGGAAACCTACAGCGGTCTCTACTTTTTTGAGGTTGGGACAGGTGCTGTCATCTACAAAGTTCATGACTAAGAACCAAGCAATGGAGTTACATAACAAAAGCAATAAAAAAATTCCTGATGCTTTAAGTAAGTTCTTATTTGGAGTTCGGCTGAATTCATAGCTGTCCTTGGTCACATGTGGTCCAAAGGCATTGAGTTGGACACTCCTGCTAGGTAGGCCTAAGGGAGGTTTTCAGGTTGGGGCGGGGGACTGTGTCCTTAAAGGTTAGTAGAATCATCGACTCTTTTTCTTTTGCTATTTTGCATTCTAGACAGGAGATAAAGTGTTCTTCTCCATCACGTATTCCAGTCCTGGTGTGTTGCTTGGTAACAGATTCTAAAGCAATAGATTCAGCTGAACATGGACAGACAAGCCTAAAAACCTGTGCCTAAATAAATCTTTTCTTTTAAAAATAACTTATTTTTATTATGTTTTAAAATTGTGTGTGTGTGTGTGTGTGTGTGTGTGTGTGTGTGTATGCGTGTGTAGTTATGTATGTAGCTATGCACACATGAATACCGGTACCTGTGAAGGCCAGAACCATTGAACTCCTCTGGAGCAGACGTTACAGGCAGGCATGAGCCACCTAGTGTAGGCACAAGGCGCTCTTATCCACTGGGCCATCTTTCCAACCCCAAACCTTTTCCTTCTCTAAACAGACTGCCTCAGGTGTTTTGCTACAGTAATGGAAAGCTGACTAATATAGTGACCAGCGAAAGTAAAAGTGAGTGGGGGAAGACAACCTGCCTGTCAATCATGTGGACCTATAATGCGGGTCAGAGTTCAGAAAAGAGCACAGCCGGGACAGTGCAGCTCTGGCCCACGATGACTAGGGCTGGCGCTGCTGAGCCAAAGGAATCACCTTCTGGATCACCTTTTAGGTCTCACTCTGGTATGCGGTCGGGGCATGATGGATGTGGAAGAGGGTCTTGTGAGACTGCTGGTCTTAGTCTCACACTCCCTCCTCTTATCAAAACATCTGGCCCTCGGCCACCCGAACAGGGTGCGAGCTGTGGGGGTTCAGCCTTCTAGAGCACAGCTTGGGAATGTAGACGACAGGGTGGCAGGTGTGTGGATGGAGTGGAAGATGTCAGTCTGAGATGACGGCTCAGGTGGTAAAGCGCTTGCCTTTTCAGGGCAGGGACCTGAGTTTGGATCCTCAGGTCAGAGCCCACATGTAAAGCCAGGTGCAGCGTGTACACCTGTGTGTTTCCGTGATGGTGAGACAGGCTGGAAGCTAGAGGACCAGCCAACCTTGGCCTATTTGACCAAGTTCGAGGGTAGACTCTATTTCAAATAAAAGATGGCAGGTACCTGAGGACAGAGACCCATAGCTGTCCTCTGATCTCCACAGGTGCCCTGTAAACTTGCGCACCCATAAGCACATTTGAACACGTGCGAATATACGCACACACACCCTACATATTTGTACCTATGCAATACAGCTCTGAGAGGTGAAGTCAGGGGTTCCTGTGTTCCGACAGGCTCCTTGACCTCATAGCAAGAAGCTGTGCTCCAAGTCTATGCAGGTAAATGGGGTGAGGTGCTCCCCACCAGGCCCTCTGGCGCCAGGCCTAAAGGATGTCCCAAATTGCCCTGCAGCTGCCTCCCCGAAACATTTCCGACACTCATCAGTCCTAACAAGCTCTCTGCACCGACTTGCCCTCCCCAACGCGCCGTTTCTCATTGCCAAGTGTAATTAATGTGAGGCATTGACTTAGGGCACAGCTAACAAGCACATATTAATTCTGAAAAGTCAGGATCTCTCCCTGGAAATGAGTTGCTGACGATGAACTACCACCGGAGTTTAAAAGTGCAGGAAAGGGAGGAGGTAATTATGGGCTGGCAAGGCCTTGCTGGTCTGAGCTTCTGCCCCCTGGAAATGCCCCGACAGTGAGTGATGATGGTCCCCGGCCTCCAGGAGGGGTGCTGAGAGTCTCCCCAGTTCTGTCTCCTCTATGCTCAGTGCTCGCCCTCCCCAGAGAGTGTCTTGCTTTCAGCCTGTCTCTTCCTTTGGAACTTGAGCTATGCCCTACCTAATTTCTTCCCCCATTGGGTATTTATGGGCTACCTCAGATGCTTTACGGTCATTCATTGGGCAGCCTTGGGCAAATGGGTGCCAGACTGGCATTGTCCTTTGTTCTAGCTGCTAAAGCTGGCCTTTCCTTCAGAACTGCTCCGGGAAACCCGCTCTTCAGCAAGTTCCCTTCCCGACTCTCTCCCCAGTGGGAAGAGGGAAACCTTCACCTTCCTGCATGGGGGGTAGACATAGAAAAGGAGTCTTCTCCAGCACGATGGTGGGTTGCCATGGGGTTGCTTACTTCATTGTGGGGCTCCCTTCTGTCTACCACCCTTTCTTTTGGTCTGGAAAGCCCAGGGGAGAATCAGGATTGGGCTAGGGACCATCAGCCTCTGATTCTTTCCATTTGTTTCTTTTCAAATTTTTATTTAGTATTATTGTAGTTGTGTGCATGTCTGTCTGTCTGTATCTGTGTGGGGGAGCCTCTGTCTGTATGTCATGCCTGAGTATGCTTGTGGGAGTCAGTTTTCTCTTCTTACCATGCATGTTCTGCCCTGGGGACTGAACTTGAATTATCAGTCTTGAGTCGCAAGTGCTTTTCCTTGTTGGGCCATCTTGCCATGTGGTCCTGCTGATGGAGCTGAGTTCAGCCCCTGCTCTGGTTCTTTTTAGCTTTGTTAAGTTTGGACAAGCCACACCAGCTTGTTGATCTTCAGCAACTCACTGGCAATTTGGGGTTGTTATCCTCCCTCTGAATTACAGGGGGATGGATGTAGGAGCAGGGATGCCTAGCTCCTGTCTGCCCCCAGAACCAGGAACAGCAGTGACGGACTCTTCCCACCCCCAGCTTCCTTCTTAAGCCCCTGTTTTATATGCTCTGTGCACTCCAGGAGCACCCTGGGGCCACCCCAACACTCATGCTTCTTGGGATATGTGAGGAAACCACCACACGCCTCTCTTTGGAAACTCATTTTGTGGTTTCCCGGGTTATTTCTAGAACCCAGACCTCCTCCTCCCCACCTCTTTCCTCTTCATGTCATTCCCAATCCAGCCCTTCACCCTTACCTTTTCTGGTTACGGACCACCACCCTCAGAGGATGTTCAATACCCCATTCTAGAATCTGTGAGTTTTCTGGAAGTCCTCTTTGCTGACAGAGCTGGGTGACTCCCCATTTGGCCCCTTCTGTGCCTAAACACCCCCTTCAGCTGGGGGAAAGGACAGCTGTCTTTGCAGTCACCTCATCTGTACCCTTCTCTCCTCAACTTCTCTCCAAAACGGCTCTTTGACTTGGGTGTTGCTACCAGGGTCTTCTGTGACACAATGTCCAGGTTCTTTGTGCCTCAAACAAGGAACTGGACGCAACAAAGATGATTAGAGAAAGTGTATATTTATTTCTGTGTATACATGTGTCTGGGTGTGTATGCCTTGTGTGTGCACATGCTCACGGAGACATTAGATCCCACAGAGCTGAGACAACAGGCGATTGTGAGCTGCCTGCTGTGTGTGTGTGTGTGTGTGTGTGTGTGTGTGTGTGTGTGTGTGTGTGGAGGGACCTAACTTGGGTCTTCTGTAAGAGTAATAAATGCTCTTAACTGAAGAGCCATTTCTCCAGCCCCACAGTATAAATTTATTGAAAGCGAGAATACAAACATAGATACGCTCCACAGGGCAAGAACAGTCTCAGGCACACATGTTTTCCTAAAGCAGAGGCTTTTATTACAAAAGGTTTGATGGCTAATATTATAAACTTCAGGATCTGGACTCATTAAACGTGAAGATTCACACAGGTGTATCTTTGAGGGCTTGTCCTGACTGCAGTAGGTCACTGGGTTCTTGCATGGAACAAAGTGAGCTGAGCCCAGCATTCATCTATCAGCTTCCTGACTGTGGATGCTGCAGGGGCACAGCAGCCTCCAGCTCTTGCCTTCTCTGTCACACTGGGCTAGACCCCCAAGCAGTAGGCCGCAAGAAACCTTCCTTCCTGAAGTTGCTGTTATCAGGCATTTTGTCATAGCAACAAGAAAACTAGTTCTAAAGGGGAGGGAGGAGGTTCCTAAAGGTGTATACTTCTCTTTGGTTGTTGTGGGGGACTGACCATTGTTGTTGGAGGAGAGATCTGTACAATCCTTTGGGTGTTTGGAGAAGTCTGTGTGTCAGGGGTGGGGGAGTGCTGGGTCCCAGAATTAACCTTCTTATAATTTATAACTGTGCATGTTTGGACCCTCTCTCTCCTCTGGCCTCAGCCAGAAAAGGCCCAGTCAGGTGACTGTAAACAGAGACTGTGCTTTTTTATTTCCCAACCATTCAGAACCAAATAAATCACACAAAAACTATATTAGTTACAACACTGTTTGGCAGATGGCTCAAGCATATTTCTAGCTAGCTCTTACTTCTTAAATCAACCCATTTTTATTAGTCTGTGTATCGCCACAAGGCTGTGGCTTACCAGTAAGGCATCTGTCTCCTTTGGCAGCTTCTTGGAGCCTTCCTGACTCTGCCTTCTTTTTCCCTGCATTCAGTTTAGTTTTTCTGCTTAGGTATATTCTGCCCTGCCATCGGTCAAAGCAGCTTCTTTATTAACCGATGGTAATAAAACATATTCACAGCATACGGAGGGGAATCCCACATCAGTGACTGATCATTACCTGCTTTCCGTGAAGACTTCTAAAGGTTTCTGACAGAGGAAGGAGGGGAGCATTTTGTTGTTGTTGTTGTTACTAAAGTTACTCACTTTCCCACTTTCTGCAGCCCCCTACTCCTAAACTGACCAATTGTGCTTTACTTTGACAATCCTTCCTTGACAGTTCTTAAGGCGATTCCTTAACCTCCCTCTATAAACCTTCCTGTCCATTGGTGGAGTCACCATTAAAGTTAGGTTTAAAGGTTTTGGAGATAGCTCAGTCAATAAAGTGCCTGCTTTACAAGCACAAGAACCTGAGTTTGATTCCCAGAAGCCATGTTAAAAAAAAAAAGCCAGGCTTGGTGGTGCATGCCTGAATTCCCAGCTACAGTAAGAAGGGAGTCAGAGAGACAAACAGATTCCCAGAGCTCCCTGGCCAGCTGTCCTAGCCTGCTTGCTGAAGTTCCAGGCCACTGAGAGAACCCATATCAAGCAAAAAGTGTGAAGCACCCAAAGAATCACACCCAAGGCTGTCCTCTGACCTTCACACACATGTGTGCACATCCACAAGGCACCCTCCCTAAGATGGGTTCAAATTCAAGACACAATTCCCACCCCCACCCCCACCCCCCCAAGCAAGAAGTTGAACACACTTGTCTCCAACTTGATAACCTCTGAGTTAGTGACAGCAAGGATTTGGGATCCCAGCCAAGGCTGTACAGGGGTCTCCTGCAGAGCAGCCCTGGGGTCCCGTAGGCCCTGGGACTTTGGCTGCATGTATAAGAGTCCAAGGCAAGTGTGTTGTCTCCGTTCCTCTTCTCACCCTGGCCTCCATTCTGAGGACACGTGGGATGGGAATCTGGCCACTCGTTCTCTTAACTCTGTTGCTTTAATAGCTATCAGATGGGAACTTTGGTTCCTTTATTAAATGAAGCTGGATGTCACCCTGATCACTACTGTGCCACATGGTGGAAACTTCTGGCCTGGAGTCAACTTCTGCTTCTGTCGCTTAACTGCTTCTCTGTCTCAGATCCAGTTTGAATGGGCGTTCTCAGGAAAGGTAGCCCTCCAAGACCCCCTAAAATCCGCCAGCAACTAATTTGATACAGAAAACATTTTGAGGCTTAATTTGAAATTTGGAGAGTGGCTCAGACCAAGCTTTTGGGAGACCGAATTTCATCAATTATTTTGAAAACTAAGTAGGCACGGTGTTGAATTCAGCCTACCGAGATTGTAGACTATGTTTCAACCGGCTCTCAATCCTATGTCTTGAAAATGCCAGCCTGCCAGTCTTATCTTTCTTCTTTTGGGATAATTCAAATTTCACCTCTTGGCTGAGGAAATGGCAGAGCCATGGCTATTACTGTAGACCTCTGTTGGTCTCCAGAGAGCATCAGTGGACTGGCAATGGCTCAGGGGTGAAGATATTTCTCCCTGACAACATCAGGGCCATTTGGAGGGAATCAAATATTGTTAGTTACTTTTCTCATTGCCGTGACCAAATATCTGACAAGAAGCAAGTTAAGTAGGAATGAGTTTATTTTGGCTCATGGTTAGAAGGGATACAGTTTGCCATGGCGGGGAAGGCATGGTAGCAGGAGTGTGGGACAGTTGGTCACATGGCATCCACAGTCAGGTAGCAGAGAGAAATAAATGCTGGTGCTAAGTACCCTTGATTGTTTTTAGTCAGCTCTGGACCTCAACCTATAGAATGGTGCCACTCACATTCAGGGTTGACCTTCCCATTTTAATTAATCTAATCTGGAAAATTCTTCACATATATGCCTAGAGATTTGTGTCCATGGTGAGTCTAGACCCTGCCAAGTATACACTCCATTTGAGCATACCAAATCTCAAGTATGCCCTAGGGACCAGCCACAATGGTAGAAGTTCTGAGCTTCATTTTCTCTTTACTCATGACTCTGTCGAAAAAAACTCTATCAGGCCTGGAGAGATGGCACAGGAGTTAAGAGTGCAGGCTGCTTGCTCTTGCCAAGGACCTGCGTTTGGTTCCCAGCATCCACTTTGGGTGGTTCACACCACTTAGAACTCCAGCTCTATGGGATCTGACATCTTCTAGCCTCCAAGGGAACCTGCACACATGAGCACACACTCATAAATTTAAAGAAAGTAGCCAGGCGGTGGTGGCACATGCTTTTAATCCCAATACTCAGGAGGCAGAGATAGGCGGAGCTCTGTGAGTTCAAGGCCAGCCTGGTCTACAGAGCAAGTTCTAGAATAGGCTCCAAAGTTACAGAGAAACCATGTCTTGAAAAACCAAAAAAAAAAAAATTTTAAGTTAAAAAATAAAAACCACTGCTGTTCAGACCTTTTAGATAATGGGGGAAGCTCTGTGGAGGTAGCTTGTATGTGTTGGAAGACTCTGGGCCTGTGTGGTGCTGACTTCCATGAGAGATTAGCATTTCTAGGAAGAAGAGAGCAGAGATGAGATCAGGCAAGGGGATCAGACAATTGCCATGAAGGTCCAATGAAGTCTTGGCCAAACTGAGAGGATCGTCTCGCAAGGAAATCCCATGCTGGATTGCAGTGCCCAAGCTTTATTTCCACTTTCTCATTCCAATGTCTTTGCTCCAGAAAGGGTCTCCCCACACACATGGAGTCTGGGCAGGGCCAGTCTTAATCTACCACACACAGATTGGGTCCAGGTAACTTTTATTTTATTTTAGTGTCCATGTATGCATGTGTGCATATACATATGTGCTGGCATCTGTGTACAGAGGGCAGAGGATAACCTTGAATGTCATTCCATAGGTACTACCCACCTTTTTCTTTGAGACAGGATCTCTTTCTGGGACCTGGAACTTACAATGTAAACTATGCTGGCTGCTTATTGAGCCCCACGGAACCTCCCTTCTCTACTTCCTCAATGCTAGGATCAGAAGCCACCACACCTGGCTTTTTATTTATTTATTTTATGTGGGTTCTGGGCATCAAACTCAGGTCCTTGTGCCTCCAAGGCAAGCATTTTATTAATGGAATCATCTCTCAGGCCCTCATCCAACCTTTTGAATGCTGGGCCCACAATTCCCTCTAGGCTCTGATTGCCTGAGAGACAGGCTTTCTACTTCCTGGACACAAAGTCTCCCAGGAATGGGGAAGCTCCCCACTGGTGGGGAACTACATCACAAGCTGACTGTGCTTTTCTTCCTTTTGTACCCCAGGTGGGAAGACAGCACAGATCAGTTTGGGTTGTCCTGACAGGGCTGAAGAGGGCATTTTGAGGCTCCAGAGCTCCTATGGGCTAAATATGCTGGCTAATTGGCAACTTCACACAACCTAGAATCACTTAGCAAAGGCATTATTTAAGTTGGATTGACCTGTGGGCATGTCTTTGAATTAATTAAGTTAATTGATGTGAGAAGTCCCAACCTACTGTGGGTGGTGCTATTCCTCATGAAGGTGGACCTGAACCGTATGAGAGGAGAAATTGAGCCGATCACAAGTAAGTAGGCATTCGTGTGTGTGTGTGTGTGTGTGTGTGTGCGCGCGTGCGTGTGTGTGTGTGTGTGTGTGTGTGTGGTGTATGCATGTGTGGGCATACTCCTCTAAGTGGGGTAGGTGGGTATACACCCTTGTGTACACATGTGTAAGGCCAGAGCATAACCTCAGGCCAAGGCAAGGTCCACTTTGCTTTCTGAGACAGGTTGGTCTACCTGGCCATGGAGCAGCAGGAATCTGCCAGGGTTCACCTTCTCAACATAACTGGGTGTCAACAGGACTGGCTTAAGTTTTATTTATTTGTTGATTTTTAAACACGCATGTGATCCCTGACGTTATCGATTTGAGAAGATTAGGAACCAAGCCTCCAGGTACACCTGCCATATTATTAGCCTCACCCACACCTGTCAGGGATTGTGTTAATTAGGTTTACAGCCTTGGGAAGGCCCATGCTGAAAGTAAAGGAACCATTTCCTGGGCTGAGGTCCTAGACCACAGAAAAGAGGAGACCTTAGCTGAGCACAGCCTCCAGGGCTCTCTGCTTCTTGACTGAGCAGATGTCATGTGATCGGCTGCCGGCTGCTCCTGCTGCCCTGACTTCCCTGCTGTGGACTGTGCCCTTGAACTGTTGAGTTAAAATGAAGCCCTTTTCCTTTGCTTTGCTTCTGCAAGGGTGTTCGATGCACAGTCTTTTGTGCGTGTTCACCTTGACTTCCTTGCAATGGGAAGGAAACTAAGACAGTGGATTCTGGGGACTGCACTCAGGCCCTGTGCTTTCATGGCCAGCACTTTGCCAGCGGAAATCTCTCCTCCTTGCTCATTCACCTCTGTGCATACCCCGCCCTCCTCTCCTCTAGCGGACAGACGAAGAAAAAGTTCTCTGTGTCTGAAGCTAAAGCCAGCAGCACACCCAGCAGGCTCACCACACTGGAGGGAGAGGACTTCTCATCCCCTTTGGGAGCTCTCAGAGGTCAATACAAACCACTTCTGGTCACTGTCCAAACTGTAGAACATTCCTGTTTCTTCCAGATCATTATTAAGAATTTTATAGGATCATACAACACAGTCTTCTGCTTCACATACCGACCTAAAGTCCCAGAGAAAAACTCATCTCTGAGTATTGGGCCATAAATTATATGAGGTACATTTCATTATAAAGTATGATTCTTTCGTCCTTTATGAATGCTGTGCATTCCCCCCTGGGGCTTGTAATGTATACTGACATCTTACTTTCTTCCAAGAAACATTCTCCCGTATTGTTTAGTATGGGGCCTTGCGGGGCAAACAGATCCTCCTTTGGAAGATGAAGGCAGTTGGCTGGGATTTAATGGGCATACAGTCATACATCTATGCCTGGGCTCCAGGGAGCTCACATACAATCTTTAGAAAAACTAGGGAAGTAAACATAGATGGGGAAGGGGCTTTGTAAACAGCATAAACGCATAATTACTAAGGCTTGAAAAAACTCGGAAGGCAAATGATACTACAGGCAGAGAGAGAATGTGTATTTTCTAGCAAGTCGGGCCTCATTATGTCTGATGTTTAACTTTTCCATGCTTTCCTGGGTTCGTCCATCACTCCCTGGCACCATCCAATGCTTCCTATGGTAATTCGTTTTCCTTAAAGTAAAGAAGCAGGGGCTGAGGAGATGGCTGAGTCAGCAGGAAAGTGCTTGCTTTGTAAGCATGAATTTCTGAGTCGGATCTCCAGGACCCAAGTAAACAGCTGGGGAGTTAGGGCACACATTTGTGATCCCAGTGCCGGGGAGGCAGAGATGGGTAGGTTTGCTGGCCAGCCAGCCTAGCTGAGTTGGCAAACCTCAGGTCCCAGTGAGAGACCCTACCTCAAAATACAAGGTGAAGAGGCAACAGAAACGCACAAAGAATTGTAAAGAAAATAATTCTTAAAGTAAGTTAAAGCATATCTGAGAAATGATGCTCAAAGCTAGCTTGTGGTCTCCATATACACACATAATCACATGCACATATGAACACACACGCACACACACACACACACACACACACACACAGAGGAGGGGCAAGAATAGCTGAAAAGTCAAGCAAATCAGAGAGGGCCATGGGGCCTCTCTGCCCTCTTTTCAATTAACAAAGCCAGCTGTAGCAGCCACAGCTGGACCTGGGAGTACTTGGCTTCTCAAATGCTTCAGTGTTACCTTGAGAAGATCAGAAGCCCCAGCTCATCAAATTGAACTCAGCTGAAGACCGCTCCCCGTCTTTGGAGTGCTACTAAACAATCTGCCAATTATTTAAATTAAACCCAAACCCGGCCCCTTCCACATCTGCACGCAAAATGCTTAAATTCCAAGCGCAACTTTACTGGCATAAGAAAATAATAAGGGGAGTTCAATTTGTGTCAGCATGGCTCAGGAAAATAAGATATCATGTCTTGCTGTCTGCTTGATGTCAGCTTCTCAGATGCAAGCCTTAATGTCTCATCCTAGACTGTCCACACCAGGGCCTGCCAAACCTCGAAGTTCAGCCAGAGTTCACCGGGCTACTACCAAATAGCTTTTCTTTCTCCTTTCTCAGTTGTTAGAAGCCCTCTGCTTTACATTGTGCACACGTGATGCATTTACCTCTTAAAACATATATAACTCTATTATCTGCCTCTGTTCTTGGGGAACCCTGTAAAATCCCTTCCTGCGACTAGCTGCTTCCATGGCTCACAGTTCCTCAGCTTCTTGACTTCCACTGCAGACACTGGGCTCTGTCTGGACTGCATGGTCGGCACACAGAGAAAATCTGCAGTAGGTAAGAGAAGCTGAATAACAGCAACAAAGTCTGTCTTCTGAAAACAGATATAGTGGAGAGGAAATAACACAGAACCTGGTCACTTACTCACCAGGACAGTTTGCAAAAGACTTTCTCAAACCCAACGTGGTGGTGCACAACTTTAATGCGAGCATTTGGGAGGCAGAGGCAGGCAGATCCCTCAGAGTTTGAGGCCAGCCTGGTCTACATAGAAAGTTTCAGGCCAGCCAGGATTACATAGTGAGCCATTGTCTAAAACTAACAAACAAGTCCCCGAAATGCTTTCTCAGCTCTGCTTCCCATCCAAGCCTGAGGTTTGCTGAGGGTAGTGCCAAGAACCCACCCTAAGATTGGTACCCTGCCCTTGGAAGTTGGGGTTTGGGAGAGGCAGAAGGTTCCAGGCTCAAGGCTCAGTGTGCTCTTCCCTTTGGGGGTGGGGAGGGAGGATTGCCAATAGGGCCATTTTTCCTAATCTTCATTCTATTTTTCCCCCTTTTTCTTCTAGTTTTTCGAACAAGTCTTCTCCGTAGCTTTGGAGCCTGTCCTGGAACTTGCCCTCATTCTTTAGTCTTGATTGACTTTACACGGTGACCGCTGTCATTCCCCCCCCCCATTGAAGCTGTGCACCCACACTTGGTCACCGGTTCAGTGTCACAAGATGATGTATCAATTTAGAGTCCTGGCATGGCCAGAGAGCTAGAATTTCACTCTCCAGCAGACATGCAGCTTTAGTAGGTGTGTGAAGACGAGGGCACTGAAGTCTTTGATCCAGTGCAGTCTCTAAGACTGCCTTTTCCTGAACACTATTTAATTGGGGCTGCCTTCAGCATCTTCCCTTCAAACACAAGATCTCTTTCCCTTTCCCTCCCCTTCTCTCCCCTGCCCCACTCCCCCTTTATCTCTCCCCTTCTTTTCCCCTCCCTCTCCCTTTCCCTTTCGCTCCCATCACTTCCCTGCTCTTTCTTTCCCTTCCTCTATCTTTTATCCTCCCCTCCCATTTCTTTTCCATCCCACCTCTTCTTCCTCCTCCTTCTTTTTCTCTCATTTGTCTATTTTTGGGCTCCAGTCTCGCTATGTTGCCCAGGCTAGCCCTGAACTGTTGGACTCAGGTACTAATTCTCTTTCCTCAGTCAGTGTAGCTGGAACTGCTCGGCCACTTGGTCTTCGTCAGAGGTGTCAGGACTCAGAGTGGCTGTGTGGAGGGAAATGCATGCTCTACGACATGATGGAAATTGGAACAGTGCGGGTGTGGGAAAGCTCCACCACCGGGAGACTGGAAATCTTCAAAACTCACTATGGCCTTCTTTCCATCACAATTCTCTGCAAAACAAGGAAAAGAGTGGTGAAATCGCTATTGAGATAGGCCACAGATAATTATAGGAACTATTTTAAAAAGTGTGTGTGTGTGTGTGTGTGTGTGTGTGTGTGTGTGTGTTACAGAGACCAGAGGTCAATGTTGGGTATCTTCTTCAAACTCTCTCTGCCATTTTATTTATTTATTTATTTATTTATTTATTTATTTATTTATTTATTTATTTATTTATTTATTTATTTTGAGATAGTCTCTCACTGAACCTGGGGCTTGCCCCCTGGCTGGACTGGCTGGTTAACAAGCCCCAGAGAGCCTCTGGCCCCACCTTCCCAGGACTGGGCTTTCAGGTACCTACTGCTACCCCTGGGTTTTTAATCAATGCCAGGGATTCCAATAGGTCCTCAGCAACTTCACCCACTGAGCCATCTTTCCAGCCTGGTTATAACTGTTATTATTAAGAAGCATGCTGTGTATCTAGCATCTATTCAGAAATTCTTGCTTCTGAGACTGAATCTCACTCTGTCCCGAGGTTTGATTCTCTTCCTTGAGCCTCCTAACTCCTGGGCTTACAGGCATGTGCCGCCACTCCTGGCCCAGGAAACTCACAAACACCATTCAGTACTTGGCCTCCGATACCTGAGTTTGTCTTAATTAAGTAATCAGATGAAGCATCACAGATAAGCCAGGTCTGAACATAAGCAGCGAAGGGAAGAGATCCTAAGACACAGCCATTCCTGTCAGGTTCTGATTGCTTTTTATCTTTCATAGCATAAAATAATTCATCTTAAACATTGCACTTAAAGAAACTGACTGCTGATTCATATTTGAGTTAATCTGGTATCAATTACTGGCCTGGATTTGGAAAACTCGAAGTCTGAGCAGATGAAATGCTTCAATACCTTAGATAGAGTTAGTTTCTGGATCCAGCCTGCAATGGCATGGTCAGAAAGTTTAAAATATTTCTGCCAGATTCAAAGACGAGCAAGATTAAAAATTCCCAAATGTGTATCCTGGATCCCCTCCAAAAACATTCCATCTTTATTCATTATTGGATATTGTCTTGATTAAAATTCCTGTTGGTTTGTCCTTGGTTAAGTAGTAATCTTGTAGCCCAGCATTTGGAATGTATTGGGATCATGTGACACGTGTGAGCCCAAATGAGTATAGAGAGATCTCTTTCACAAGTCAGCAAGGACGACGGAGCAAGCAGTTCGGATTTCAGCAGGGCAGCTTCAGGCTGGGGGAGGGGTGGGGCTCTTTGCTCGGCACAGTCTGTGCCACATGTGCGTCAGAAAGAGCTGTTCAAAGCCAAACAACTTTCCCGGTAACACCAAAGTCCCGAATCAAGGCAGATTTCTCTAGAGAACATGAGATCCTCCCCCTTCTCTCCCCTTTATCTCTCTGTTCTATTTCTAGCAGTTGCTAACTTCACCCAGTAACATGTGAAAAATGCACTCCACAATGGGAAGCAGATGATGGGGCCACCATCCTCTGAGTCACCCTTCTGTCCTCTGCATTCTTCTCAAGGCTGGAGACTGATTCTGAGGAGGGGCTCAGAGGGGAATCCAAATGGGCCCTCTTTTGCAGCTGTGAAAATGCTTGTGTGTGTGCGCGCGTGTGTGTGTGCGCGTGTGTGTGTGTGTGTACATGTGTGCCCATAATCATGTAGCAGCCTGGGGACAACCTCAGTTGCCCTTCCCTCTCAGGTGCTGTCTACTTTGTTTCTTTGAGCCTGGGTTTCTCACTGGCCTGCAGCTCTCTGATTTGGCTAGGCTGGCTGCCCAGTGGCTCCAGGGACCTGCCTGTCTCTGCCTCCCTAGCACTCGGATTTATAAGAATATGCTACCACGCCTGGCTTTTTACAAAGGTGCTGGAGATATAACCAGAGGCCCTCATGCTTGCCTGGCAAGCACGTCACCAAAAGAGCCATCTCCCAGCCCCCACACAGAAGCTTTTGTGGTTCCCACAACCTGCTTGGCATTGGTCCCCAGGGATCCCACTCGAGGCCCTGATGTTTGCAGAAGGCCAAGAAGAAAGTGGGAAGCTGTGCAACACTGGAAGGCCCAGCTGGCCTTTTGTTTTGTTTTATATTAATGAGCACTGAGAAATAGTCTGTTTCAGAGAGGGGAGGGGCAGAATATTGGCGAAGGTCTAGGTCCCCAGAGATGACAAAAGCTGTCAACACTTCTCTTGTACTGGAAACATATCCGTCAGCTAGAAAAACTCATGAGGTGGAGTTGGAGCCAAGCTTTTTGGGATAGACTCAACTTTTGGGCAGGCTGTCGAGGAGTCAGTTTCTCTCTGTGTACCCACTAGTATGGCCAGAAAGACTACCGCAGGAGACTGGAGGAGACTATGCTCCCACTGTCTCCAGTAACTGGACCAGGATCCTCTGGAAGAAAGCATCAGGTTGCAGTAATAGTTTCAAAGAAGTCCATAGGCAGTGCTTCATAGTGTGTGTGTGTGTGTGTGTGTGTGTGTGTGTGTGTGTGTGTGTGTGTGTGTGTGTGTGTGTAGGAAAGCCAGAGGTCAGTGCCTGACAGTCTCCTCAATTTCTCTCTACCTTATTGGTTGAGACAGGGTCTCTCCTTGAACCTGGAACTCAGAAATTTGTCTAGGTTGGCTGACAGGGATCTTCTTGTCTCTGCGTACCAAATGCTGGAAGCATGGGCATGTACCTCCAAGCCCAGCTTTTTATGTGGATGAGGGGATCTGAGTACAGGTCCTCACGCTTTCCCGGCAAGCACTTTACGATCAAGGTTATCTCATCAGCCTGACATGCATTGTATGCCCCCGGGGAGCCGGTCTCCTTGGAATCTGGTCTGCCACTTGTGGAAATGAATGGATCAGATAACTTCCCATGAGGCCCAATCATAGGTGAGCATTCTTGGGTTTACGGTGAACATGCTATCAGTCTCTCATCCATGTGCAGAAACATCAACCTAGCCAGGACTCTGTGTGGTTAGCTAAGGGAAAGAACCAGGAGGTCAGTCAGGGTTTTGTCTGCTTTCTTCAGAGTTGTATGACCAGTGCCCAGAACAGTAACTGCACATACGTATTTGAGAATGAGTGGATGAATAAATGAAAAAGGCGGCATGGAAAGGTTAAGTCATTCACCTAAGGTGCCAGAGAGAACTAGAGCTGTGTGCTTCACACAAGGCCCCCACACTGGAATTGTCTTAAAGATGGAGTTGCTGGCCACTTCATGACGGCAGACTCATGCATCAGCATTTGGGGATTTTGGACAGCTTACACATGATGCTGGAAAAGAGTTTAGAATGATTTCTTTTTATGGGAAGATTTTCAAATTTTGAGATTCAAATCAGATTAAGTGGGTGAAAGTGCTTTTTCAGGCTGCTTGGCTTGGTGCTAAAAAAAAAAAAATTGACTCAAATCCAAACCCCATATAAATGTATTAACTTCTTCTGGCCAAGAGCTCACAGAAGCAAGGAATAAATCTCCATGCCTCTAAACCAAGAGGTGACCAGGGAGAGTGAGTTTGGTGTTTGATGGTGTCTCAGAGGGTTCGTGCTTTCCTTCCAACGCCACAGTGCACAGCTGTGCTCTTGGGTAAGTCATGTCATCTCTCCTGACACCACTTCCCTGATGTTCCGATTAAGATGTCCTTAAGACAGTACTTATCTTGTCCTTATTTGTTTGTGTTTGTGTATGTGCACACGTGTGTGGAGGCCAGAGGAGAGTTGGACCCCGTGGAGTTGGAATTACAGGAATTACAGGGTGAGCCACAGTATATGGGTACTAGGAACTGAACTCCAGTCCTCTGCAAGAGCAGCAAGCGCTCTTAACTGCTGAGCTATCTCTAGCCCCTCCATGAGATCTTAACAACCTTTGCTATGCTTTGCTTTCTTCTCTGATAGCATCAGAATCAGGAGAAGCCATGGAATTAAAACACTGCAAAATCTGCAGCATTTAATCAAGAAAGCCTTTACGTTGGTGATGGATGGCTCTATAGTCTGTGATTATGGAATTTGACCCTCCCCTCTTACCTAATAACTAATTAATTTAATTTGTTTCTCGAGGGGGAGAATCTGCTTTTCTCTCCTCTAGAATTCTTTTATCCCTTGAGACAGGCTCACATGTGGCCTTGAACTCAGTCTATAGCTGAAGATGATCTTGAACCCCTTTTCCTCCTGCTCCATTTCCCAAATGATGAGATGACAGTGTGCACCCCCGTACCCCACTTTACATGGTGCTGGTGCTGTGGATGAAACCAGGGCTTCCTGCTTGCTAGGAAAGTATTCCCCAACTGAGCTATACCCCTAGCCCATCTCGCTTAGAACTTTGGTCAAATTTTCCTTTAAACTCGACAGAACTTTACCTTTGTCATTATGGATATTTTCTTGCCTCCCCATTTCTATTTAACTTTAGATCTGTGATGAAGAATTACTTTTTTCTCTCTCTCTAAGGAGGCGAGCCTTCGTGTAAAGATTCACCTCAGAGGGCACAAAGGGTTGAGACAACATCTCCCTGTGTTCCTATGTTTTCAGCGCTGGCCCCCGTTATAAAGTGTAATTATGATGCTTTCTTGCTCGATGCTAGACAAGTCTGAGGAGGCCTCTTGGACATTCCTGTGCATTCCGTGGGCCTGTGAGTAATTGCTGTACCAGCGATGACTGCGTCCTTGAGAAGGTCTGCTGCTGGGGTTTGATTTCTGTAATGCCTACATACCCCATGAATTTAATCACCACCGTTTTGGTGCCTGACAGATATGCCTCACTTATAAACCTTATATTTATGTTTGGGTAGGACCCGAGGCTGTGTGTGTTGTAACCGCGACACTCCAGACATTCATGAAAACAGCACTCTGAACTCACATTGAGCATTTGGTTTAATGACCCATAGCGTGTGATATTCTTTTCTTGGTTGGGAAACTATTTTTCAAGTTCTGTTCCCTCCAGCCCCTTTCTTCTCCCTTCCTGCCTCTCTCTAAGTTTTATAATGCTGTGTTTCCTCTGGAAAGATTAGGTAAGAGGGAACACGTGTGTGAAGTCCTGGCCGGCTCCCATGTGTGGCAGGCTGGTGAGACAGGCCAAAGGCCAAATGACTTCAGCACCTGACAAGGGTGTGGATCTCATTATAGCTGCAGGGTCTGGGGAGGGAATGGGTGGCTGAAAAGGCTGTTGGGCTTGCTGGATGCCTGGTCAACATTTGGTGTGAAAGCAGGTCTTCGGCATGGCTAGTAAGCCATTTCCCCATACTTTTGTCTCAGCAGAGAGCCTCCCGTGCACCTCACAAGCTAGCGATTTCTGGGCTTTGAAGGACTATTTGAGCTTACCTTGTTCGGTCTCTTTATTTTATACCACTTTTCTCACTGTTGTGGGAAGCAGACGACAGAAGCACCTTGGAGAAGGAAGGGTTTATCTTGGTTCATAGTTTGCACGCCCAGTCCATCATGGTGAGGAAGGCGTGGAGACAAAAACAAAGCAGCTGAAGTCAGGAAGCAGAGATGGGGATCGATTCATTCTGTCCTTTTTTCCCAGTTCATTGGACGGTGCCGCTCACATTCGTGTTGGTTTTGTCACCTCAGTTAACCTAGAAATTCCCTCACAAACATGCCTACACCCTGTCTGCTCTATGATTCTGGACCCTGCCACACTGACAATCAGCGTTAACCATCACCAGTAGCTCATGGTACTCGGAGAGCTTCCCCAGGACTCAGAACTGGCCATGGTGATGCAGTTCATGCCCACTCTCAAGGATTGACTCACACAGACACAGGTCTCCAAATCCTCTGAGCACTGGGTCTGTGTTTTGTGGGACAGCATCTGGTCTTTAAGCTATAGTTGTGACCTTTAAAGAATTTGTTGTAAACTGAAGAGTTGAGGCTCACGTGGGCAAATACTTGTGTAGTCACTGTTAGCTTACCATGCTGTGGAAAGAGAGAGAGAGAGCGAGTGAGAGAGAGCAGTGCTGTAGGGTGTGAGAGGGTGCAAAGCTTAAGAAGGCCAGTCTACTCAAAGGACACCTGAAGGAAGTTGCAGAAGTGGGCTCTAGGAGATCTGAAGGAAGTGTGCACTCATCTGAAGGTTCGGGGCTCCAAGCAACAGAGCACAAACGGGGAGAGAGAGCAGCTGTTCAGCTCAGGATGGAAGGTATGGGGATGAACTGACCTCGCAGGGCAGGAGCACAATGCTCCTGTGCCAGTCTAAGGTCACTGCTTCGTTGACCAGGGGTTGGAGATGTCCTGAAGGTTTTGAATTAGGCAAGGAAGAGAAGACAATGAAGATAACTGGATGAGGATAAAGTTATCACCGGAGACACAGCATCAGTTCTGACCTTTCAGGAAAGACTCTCGGAATAGATGACACAGAAGATCTCAGGGGACCATTTCACTCTGTGGGGGCTCTGTTGTCGCGAGGTCTGCGATTTTGAGAATGCCTGCTATCTTTGCTTTCCATCTTCTCGAGAGGTTTGCTCTGATTGTTCGTTGCAGCTGGAGAGTCAAGGAGAGCTAGGGCCCCTGCTTAGAGAGGAAATTCAGAGGTAAGGAAAGAGACAGCCACTGCCAAGACCAGGACCCATCAAGTGAGTGACGAGAGCCTTCAGGCAGGATCTAACCGGGCCTCACTAATTCTAGGGCTCACATGGATGTTCCAAGTTGTGAAGGTCTTGACTGCATTTTATAGATCCAGGAAGGTCTGCCTAGTTGCCTCCCAGCTTGTGTGAGGGTTCACTGAAAGGGTGGTGTGAACAGTATGTAGGGGGAGGACACATGTTCTTCTCAGTTGTCACCTGCTTCTGGCTTGTCGTTTGGAGCCTCCTTTGGGTTGTCTGTGCGCTTTTTGTTTTGTCTTCTGTTTAAGGAGTAGAAATGCAGCCAGCTTGAGGAGGGTCCTGCTGAAGTGATTACCATGAGCCACACTAAACCAGAACTGATCTAACTCTGCTGGCAGCATCGTTAGAACTTGGGTGGCCCCATTCGAAGCTGAAAAAAAATCAACAAAAAGGGAGGGGTGGGGGATTTCATGCAAATCCTTGAATAAAGGGGTGATGGTTTTCAAACTCGATTTTTGATACGTTTTCTAAATTTTGATGACAACTCTGGCCTAAGCCATGGAAGTTTGTGACATTCTCTGATCAGCCTTTCCTTGGGAGATTGGCTTGATTATGGGTTTAGGTCCTGAGTGATTTCTAAACATAAGAAATCAGCTCATCTAGTACTCCATAAAACCCCCCTTTCCAAAGGAGGGCTTTGTGCTGGAAGCTGTTAGAGTTTGGAGCAAGAGAATGTGGTACTGTACTTAGGGAAACTCCAGGCTTGTGGAGGCAGAAAATAATTCAGAACGTATTTTTTTAAATTAAAGGTATTCAGTTCTCCCATTGGACCTATGATCTCTCCTGCCATGGGATGTGGATTGGCCTTACAGTGTCAGGCATTTCTTGGTTCTTTCCAGCCAGAGGGCTGTTGGTGACCTTCATAATCACCCTGTCACTGTTGCACACGAGGGCACGTACTGCCTGGAAGGGTGGTCTAGAGAGTAAGGTTTATAGATAGGTGGATAGAGAAGAGATTTACTGAGTTCTTGCAAGTGTTCAGACATTTCTTTTCTGGCACTTAGGAGGCTATAAGAACCCAGTAAAAGCAGAGGCATAACTTTAGGTAGCTCATCCTGGCTGCCACACAGAAGATGGAATTGAACCCAAGGAGGTAAAGGACAGTCGAATAATTGTGGACAATAGTGGAAGTCTCCCAAGTTTGGCAGAGGCAGTGGAAAAGAACCAGCTCTTCAGAGAATGGCTCTCTTAACTGTTGCTCCCTGTATCCCCCACATCCAGCACTCATGAGATGCCCGCATTCCTCCTGGAAGATGCTCCTCCAGCTATCACACATGCACAGTGCAGACTCAGTGCGTCTATATCCTATTCAAAGATATAGACTAGTCTACAGCTGTACTGACTTAATGCACTCAATCTCGTCACAGCCCTAACTCAAATTTCAGCCTTAAAGATGTTTATCATACCGTGTGTTTTATTTGTAAAATTATGGAAAACATTTATATGTCAAAACAGAGGCAGTCTCTTGGTTGGGGTGGAATGTTTGGAATCTGGAAAATCATGCTTAAGTGACTGTTTGACGACAAAGTAAATTCTCTTACCATAACGAGTGCACAAGCTAATGTGCAGAGTTAGGCTTCTGTTAGGCACAGTTAGGCACAGAAACACACCCAGGCAAGAGAAGAGGAGACTGTTCAGAGACTGGTCATGGGTGCCTTAGGCTGGCAGACTTAAGAACTTTGCCATTCCTTTACTTCCACAAGATTTCCCCCAGTTTTATACCGTGGGAGGGTAGACATTTTCAGATCAGAATATTAAAAAAATACCATAGGAAAGAACACAGGCATCCCAAGATCCCACTTTAAAGAGCTCGGTGCTGCCACCTAAGTGTGGGAAGCCTCATGGGCTCTGTAATCACAGCTTCATCAGTGAAATGGGTGCAGTCCAGTGTCTCCTGGCTAATGATGTCCTGTCGTGAATGGCAGACACAATAAGTGCCATGAAGGTGCTCTGTTATGACTGCATCCCTTCCCCACACTGTGACTGCTGTAGTCTCCTGAGGAGACCTCAGCAGTTTGGAGAAGAAGGGGGATGTTCATTAACTTCCAATCCCTGTGATAAAACTCCCAAGAAAATTAACAGAAGGAAAGATGCCTTTTAGCTTCTTAGTTTCAGCCCATGGAAGGTTGACTGGTAATTATGGGCCTCTAGCAAGGAGTGTTTTTCATTTCACAGTATACAGGAAGTAAAGAAAGGAAATACTGGGGCTCAGGAGCCAGCCCAGTCAATAAACTTAGGGCATAGACATGAAGATCTGAGTTCAAGCCCCTGAACCCACAAGATAAAGCTACATGTGGTTGAATGCTCTCGTAGCCCAGTGCCGGGGAGGTGGAGACGGGAGGAACCTGGGTACTCAGTAGCCTGCCAGCCGACTCTACTTGGTGAGTTCCAGGCCAATGAGAGACTCCATCTCAAAACACAAGGGGGTGGCTCCTGAAGAAGGAGGTTGTCCTCTGACTTTTCTATGAACAGGCATAAATACGTCTGTGCACTGCACACAAATTACCACATATGTGCCAGTGTATATACACATATACCTACACATAGGAGAAAGAGGAAGGATGGTCCCCGTGGTCCCTTCAGTGTCACCCAGCCAATGATCTCACTTCTCTCTAGTCTTCAGCTCTGAGAGGCATGGCTACCTCTTAGTGGCTCCATAGGCCAGCAACTGTACTTGTAATGCATGGGCCTTGAGGGGGTTACTTAGGTTTAAATCACAGCAAGGTGTTTATCATGGTTTAAATGGGGACAATCAGGTCTAGACAAACATAATTTTATTGCGCTTAAGAGAGAAAGGATAGGGGCTCTTGGGATATTAGGTGCTGATGAAGAAAGAAACTGGGCAATGAGGGATAGGTCTCTGATTAGTACACACACACACAGACACACACACTCACACACATGCTCTGTGTATGTGTGTGTGTGTGTGTATGTGGGAATGCATAAGTGTATATGCGTGTGCATATGGAGGCCAGAGGTTGGTCTTGGATGTCATTCTTCAGGAGCAATCATCTTGTTTGTTTAGACGAAGTCTCTCGCTGGGACCTGAGACCTGCCAGCTAGGCTAGGGTGGCTGGCCAGGGAAGCCAACCATCCTCCCATCTTCACCTCCCTAGCAGAGAGAAAACAAACATATACCATCACGCTTAACTTTTTATGCAGGTTCTGGGAACTGAACTTAGAACTCTATACTTTTATGCCAAGAACTTTACTGTCTGACCCATCTCTTCCACCCCATGGGTCCTTTTTATCAGCATCATTAACAAAGAGTTAATATATACCATTCAAGTGAAGCTAACCAAGAATAGGAAAAGAATCCACACAGAAAGAGGCCTGAGGGAGGGTGAGGGGACAAGCCAAAGGTTGCATACACAATCAAGTAGCGGCATACAAATGAACACATATCATTTCTACAGTAAGTGAAAGTTCTATTCCATGCTGTCGCTATAAAGCACTGATTCTGGTCCCTGCCAACACACAGCAAAGACATGGCCAAGATATGATCACCAAGAACATATGCAGGGAAGGAGCACCAGGGAGGTGGGAAGATCAGGGAGAATGGATGAGCAGAAAAGGGGTTGGACACAAGACAGTTGGGTAAAATGTTCAAAGCAGAGAGAACAGGAAACCCACAGATGAAGACGTATTTGGGGACAGGAAGAAGGCAACTTCCTCCAGTCTGAAAGTCTCTAGTTGAGTTGTTTTGAGCAAGTCATTGAACTCAAATCCAATTGTTTCTTCAATAAAAATGAGGCCAACAATATTTCCTAAGCTGCTGGGAAGATTAAATGAGGGGAGAGACCAAGTTCCAGCCATGGAATAAGTGTTCAAAAACATTAATATCCTTTTCTTTTGCTTTTTCCCTTTTCCTTTGAGGCACATAATGTCTAGTTCAGGACCAATGATTGCAAATTGGAGGCTCATGAGCCAGACCTCACTTGGATCACAGAATCCTGGCTCATATTAGGTCTTAAAAATATTTGAATTAGTTGGCAACATTTGAAAATTAGAAGATTTCATATAAATATACAAGTTTCTGGCTTCTCTTGAAAAATCAGAGCTGGCCTCGGCAAGTCTCCTGTATTACTGCTTGGCAGCGGCAGCCTGGAACTGAGTTGGGCTGCTTCTGTGAGACAGTCCTGTGTTCCCCAGTTCTGCGCAGTCCCAAAGCTTCCTGCTGAACCCCAACACCGAGGCAAGTGTCAGCTGCAATTTATCATTGTGTCTCTACTATTTTTTTTAAGATTTTATTTATTATGTATGCAGCATTCTATCTGGGTGTTTGCCTGCAGGCCAGAAGAGGGAGCTAGATCTCATTATAGATGGTTGTGAGCCACCATGTGGTTGCTGGGAACTGAACTCAGGACCTCTGGAAGAGCAGCCAGTGCTCTTAACCTCTGAGCCATCTCTCCAGCCCCTCTGTACTATTTTTTTTAATTCTTAAATTGAGTTAAAAGCCAGGTAAAAATTATTTTTATAGGAAAAGCAGAAAACTGAGAGCATGGCAAGTATATCATTGGTTCCAAAAAAGAGAAGAGAGAATGTATTTCTTTGAGGAAGAAAGAAAATTCCTGCTTACTATCTTAAGAGAACATACCTGTATTCAGAGAGTAACATGGCCTTTCTTGCTCACTTCTGTAACCTGCCTGGCTTTTACAGACATTTGAGTTCCTAGCCCCTGCTCCGCCACTCCTAAGTAGCTCTATCTATTTGTGAGAATATCAACACCTTTTGAAAGAGTTTGCCAAAGCTGAAGGAAAGGGGACCTGGGGTTGGCTCAGTGGTGATGGAAAGGGGGCCTGGAGATGGCTCAGTGGTGGAGGAAAGGGAACTGGAGATGGCTCCATGGCGAAGAGCGCTTGCTGTGCCGGCACGAGAGCCTGAGTTCAGATTCTCAGCGTCCAAGTGAAGAGCTGGGCATGGATGATCACTGCCCTGTAACCTCAGCTCTGTGGGTGGAGAGAGGAGGGTCACTGGGGCTGTCTGGCTGCCCATGTACCGCCAGACTGAGTGAGAGGCCCTGTCTCTAGGAATGTGAGGGTGTAGGGCACCTGACATCTTCCTCTGGCCTCCGGATATACACATAGGTACATTCACCCTTCCCCACCACACACACACACACACACACACACACACACACACACACACACGTGAAGAAAGCCGCAGGCACTCCTGATGGTTGACACAAAGTCCATCAACTGGAGTACTGGACAAGGTTAATAACTTCTGTGGATGTCTGTCCACTTTCCTTGAGAGTATGTGCTTTTGGAAATTTTGATGTTTGATTCTTCAAGAGTTTCCTGATTATGACCCCAGATCAAAGGGGCCTAAAAGAAGGAAAAATGCTCTTAAATGACATCTTCCTATAGAAATATAATGCAAACTTACTACTTCACTTAGTTAAAAGAAACTAATGAATTTTATGTTACCAGCATGGCTGCTCCTTCATGGGCCATGGAATTATATACCAACAAATTCATCACACATTAAGCATATCCAAGTGTTAATCACTGAATACACACCCAGCTCAGTGCTGGAGAAGTGTTGCAAGAGGGTTCATGAGGACCTGCCACACTTTGGGGGAATCTTTAGGCAATTACTGGTTGCTGTAGGGTGACAGGGTTAGAGGAGATATTTTTCTTACTGATATAGCCACACATCAGCCACCTAACTCTTACTGTAAGTAACCTCAGTTAAACTCATTGTTTACCAAATTAGCCTTGGGTAGAATCATTTTTTCATTCTGTCCTTGAAGCTTACCCTTGTTTATCTCTGTTGTTGGGACAAATACTTCAAGACAAAGCTGTATAGGGGAGAAAGGGGCTTGTTTGTCCCAGATTTAAAATCTCAAAAGTTTTGCTTTCACTGGATATAGATTGCTTTCACACCATACTGAAGCTAAAAAATCAGTCAAGGGCCACTTAAATATCTAAATGAAAGTGTGGTCATTTATCAGTTTTTGGTGTGTGTACACAAACATGTATGTGTTGCATCGTCATGTGTATGCATGAACACACGAGTCATGAGCTTTCTTTCCAACTTAAGTAGTAAACAAGCAGTTTGAGGGCAACATCATGTATTTCTTCTTTGTAAACTCGCCTAGAGAGAAGCAGGAGCTTGGGAGATGTCTTAGTCAGTAAAGTGGGGGCCTGAGTTGACCCCCAGAATCCATGTAAAGATAAACTGGTGTGGAGTTTATAATCCTGTTGCTGAAGAGGCAGAGACAAGTGGATCCAAGAGGCTGGGTAGTCTGTTCACCTAGACTAGTTAGAGAGCCCCAGACCAAGGAGAGACTCTGCCTCAAAAGCACAAGGAGAGTGCTTCCCAAGACACAGCTAAGGTCATCCTCTGGTCCTACATGCATATACACACATGGGCTCGCACATACACCCAACTCCCCAGAGTGCTGATGGTGTGGGATGCTATAGCAGGTCACATTGTTTTCCTTGACCAAATATAGGTTTTTCATTCAAACAAAACAATGCATTTTTCCATGATGGAAAAGTCACAAAGCTAAGGTGCCTGTTCCAAAACAGAGCACTGATTTTGGCTGCTCCTGTTGAACCTTCAAGGTCAAAGATCCAATTGAATCTGACACTGGGTGTCAACAGGCATTCATTGCCTCAAAGATTCATTAGCAAACATGTAAGCCACCAAGAATTCCACAGATCACAAAAGCACTTTTATGACTCCATCCCTCCTCAATAATTGTTACTCCTTATGAGAAACAAATGCTGCTTCACTTGCAGATGGGACAATGGCTAGAGTGCCAGAAAGAGGGAGGAAGGGCATGGATGGAGGAATGGTCCGTCCATATGGAGATGAGTGGGAGGGTTTCCTAGAGGAAGTAAGGCTCTGGACTGAACAGACACTCCCAAGGCAGCAAGCAGGAAGGGCATGAATTTACCCTTGTGTGGCCAGCATGTGTAGGACTCACGAGGGAGCCCCAAATGGGGGCTGATGGTTGAAGCAGACGGACCTGCTGTGTCTTCCCATACTGGGTTCATAGGTGAGGCTGCACCCCCTTGTGCACATTCTTTTCTTCTCTTGCTTTGCTGTGACTGTTGCGAGAAGCTATAAGGTGTGAGATGCGTAGCTCTACTGCAGACTTGAGAGTTCTTCCTCCTCCTCATACTGGGCTACCTCCCTCATGGAAATGCACGCAATTCCACTTGTTTACATTCAAGGACCTTTGGGGCCCCATCTAAAAGACATTTCTACAGAAGTACCTTAAGCGGATTTCTGAATAATCCTTAAAATTAAGTACCATTAAACCGTAACCAAAAAGTACATGTGGACTGGAGACGTGTCAACATGTGTTTTGCGTCTTTCACTCATGTAATTTATGTATCTTTCACGGCCCCTGGACAGACCCCATGTGCTGCACACATGGCTGGTACTTTTCTTATTAGGAATGGTATAAAGAGGGTCAGGGGAATCCGACTACTGAATTGATAAACACTGATAAAAAATGGCTTCCGAGACACTCACTTTAATGTGAAGAACATTTATCTGACGAACGTAGAACTTCATGACTAAAAGTAACCGTGGAAGGATCCGGTACAAACCAGTCACTGTGCACACTCTTTAGGGGCTGAATGAAGCCCACTGGATATTCTTCAAATATCAGCCTTGAAACAAGACTGTAGACCTAAGCTGGCTCCCTTTCAGTCTAACGGGCTGTTAAAATTATACTTATTTCTTTGTGTATGTGCGCATGCGTGTGTGTGCCATGTGTGCTGTGTGTTGAGGTCAGAAGACAACTTACAGGAGCTGGTCCTCTCAGCCTGTGGGCTCTGGGAATTGAACTCCTTTACCCATTGAGCCATCTCATCAGACCCATGAGCTTTTCTTTTCTTTTCTTTTTAAATCCCTATTTTTCCAAACCAGTCTGCTCATAATTCTCATTGAAAAAGCATTATTATTTTCCAGTTTAAAAGAATTTCTGAATAGCAGTTTTAGAAGGTTCCCCAGCTCCAACTATGAGGATAGGGAAAAGATGGAAATCTATAGAAACAGCACAGTGCCTGGCATGTAAAAGTTTCTTAATTAGTGTTTGGGGGAATTAAGGAGCCACAGCAGCAGCCAGGATGGCAGTCAGCTGAACTACCAGAATTGGTGGGAGTGGCCATATGATTACAAGCTCTATAAAACTGAATGGGAACTGCAGTTGGGGGCCAGCATAGGCTTTGCCAATGAAAACACAGTGACCTGGGGCTCCTGGAGGAAGTGTCTCTACCCAGAGTGAGAGTCAAAGCGTTTAACAGCTTTGACCACACAGGCACCGGCCCTCACAATTGCTGTGAGCAATCACAAGCAAGTGGAGGCCACCAGTTACACCCAGCTCTTGTCTCTCCTGTGAGATACTCAGTGTGCTTGTCCGCCCCTGCCACCCAGTCACTTCCCCTTTCCTGTCCCCAGAGACAATGAGACACCAATAAAACAGCAGAGCAGGGGAAGGAAATAAGGATGATGGATGTGCCTATTAGGGCATGGAAGATGTCAATTGGGTGAGGAGGATTCTGCAGGTAGGAGGGACGGGTAGCCCAGGAGCATTGCATGCTGGAGTTGATTTGGTGGTACTTCGTCATTTCAGAGTCCCCATGAGTCAAGGCACTGACGATGGTCTCTACTAGTTTCTGGAGCTCAGGAATCTCTAAGCATATTCTCCTATCCACTTGTACAATATGGAAGTTTCACTAAGACCAAAGCAGCCATCAAGGGAGGTTAAAAAGAATAGCACCCCACCTCCTAGCCAGTCATTATATCTGGATATGACTTTTTAAATTTTAACATTAGAAACCAGGGAAAAGTCAGCACAGGGCACATTAAGAAGATAGGTACCCAGTCGTGTAGAATCAAACCTCAAGAAACTTCTTGGAATTCTCTTGAGTAATATGTAAAGACTTGGCATCCATAAAATAGCAGCAAAACACTACAAAAAAATAGCCTGAAGTGTTGATAAAGATGCTAATAGAGAAAGCAAGCACACTGTTGAAGAATTTACTACTGGACCAGTAAGATGGCATACCAGGGAAAGGAGCTTGCCACTGAGCTCGAGACCTGAGTTCAATTCCTGGGTCCAACACTGCGGAAGGAGTGAACTGACTCTCACAAGTGGTTCTCTGGCCTTCACCTGCCCACTGTGGCGTGTGCACATGCACTCATGGGCACACACACACTCAATAAATAACTGTAATTTTATGTAATAATAAAGAGAAGCTGGAGAGATGGCTCAGCAATTAAGAATACTTGCTGTTCTTGCAGAGGACTAGGTTCAGTTCCTGGTACCCATATGGCAGCTCACAACTATCTGTAATTCCAGTTTCAGGGGATCTGATGGCTTCTTCTGACCTCCAAAAGGACCCAGAATGTGTACAGTGCACATTTAAGCATGCAGGCAAACATTCATACACATAAAATGCAAATAAATAATAAAAAATAAAGAATTTAAACCTCAGTGAAGACAGAAAGTAGCCAACTTGATGAACCTAAATCCTGCATCATGACAAATGAGCTACAGCTCAGGAATGCTGTTCTTATGCCCATGCAGGCACATCTAGCCTGTGGACCTGAGCTATTTGTGCTCAGGGTAGTCATGAGTGCAGCCTGACACAAAATCCTAAACATATTTAAAACGTGAAATTGGTTTTGCATTTTCTTGTTTGTATATTGATTGCATGCTGTTCACCAGAATGAACTCTGTCAATTAATAACGTCCTGCGTGGTGTTGCAGTATCAAAAGGTTGGACATACCTGTGTGGCATAAAACAATATGAAGACTATGTATTATTTTAAAAGGAAGTGGTGCTGGGGGGTTCATGTTCTACTTTGTGCTTTAAAACCCAAGTCCACATTTGCATCTTTAGCTCTCTGATACCTAGAATAATAGTTCACTTGGGGTATTCATCTTTCACACATGTAGTCTGTGAACATTTCCTTATATGGTAAAGGGCCTTTGTGGATGAGAGCAATGACTTTAGAATATGGGAGATTGTTCTCCATCGACTAGGTGGTCCACTGTAATCCCAAGGACCTTTAGTGAAACAATTAGCTTTACTTGCCAATTTGACACAACCTAGAATCAGGGGGAAAGTCTCAATGAAGGACTGTTTACATTAGGTTGATGTATGGTCATGTCTGTGGGGATTAAATTAATTAAGTTAATTGATGTGAGAAGACCCAGCCCACTGTAGATGGTTCCCTAGGTAGGTGAACCTGACCTATATGAAAGTGGAGAAACTGAGCTGAGCGCAAGCAGGCAATTGACTGAGCACACGTGTTCATTTCTCTCTGTGCTTGACGGGATGCCATGTGAACCTCTGTGCTTGAGGTTCCTGCCACGCAGTGGCACTAGCATTTCCTTGTGACTATCACCTGAAACCTCCTTGCGGTACGGTATATCAGCTTAACAGACTCGGAAGGTTTGGGGTTTGAAGTTCAAGGGGATGTGTTAGGTAGTTTTCTGTTCTTGAGAGAAAATGTCATCCATGGTCAAGGCAACTGCGAGGGCAGTGGGTTCTCCCACGTTCCTAATGCTGTAATGCTGTAGCCACTTTATACCTCGTCTGGTGCTTTCAACCAGGAAGTTATTTCATTGCTACACCATAACTGTAATTTTGCTGCTGTTATGAAGAGTAATGTAAATATCTGATATGCAACCCCCAAAGGAATTGTGACCCACAAGTTCATCAAGGGAGGAGTTTGTTTGGGGCTTATAGTTCTGGAAGGTGGAGTGGGGGTGGCAGGTGGCAGGCAGCTGGAGCATCAGGTGAGAGCTTACCTATTGAGCCACAAATAGAAAGCCAACAGAACTAATTCAAAATGATGGAGTCTTTTGAAACTTCAAAGCCTACCAGTAGTGAAATATTTCCCTCAGCAATGCCACACTGCCTACACCTCCCCAGTTATCACCAGCTGGATACCAAGTATGCAGATGCCTGAGACTTCAGAGAGATCTGTCGTTCTAACTACCATGAGGAGGGCACGGACCAGGGTGGGGGGATTGTTACTTTGAGGTAAGAGAGCCATTAGAGGAGTTAGGACCATAGACAGACAGAAAGACAGCAGTAGGGTGTTGAAGGAGACTGTTTGTTCGTTCCAGGTTGCCCAGATCTAAAATAATCAAACAATAAATAATAAAATAATTGCAATACTGTTTTGGCCAATAGCTTAAGCATAGTTTTAGCTAGCTCTTACATCTTAAATTAACCCATCCACTGGCTGCTGTAAACAAAGCTATAGTAACGAGGGGACATACATAACCCTCCGTTGGTATTGTTAGGGAATTGATCCTAAGATTCCCATGGGAATCACAATTCAAGTATGCTCAGGTCCCTTGTTTAAAAAGGCACAACATTTGCATATAACCTGCCCACATCCTCTCCTATTCTCAACATCACCTCTGGATTGCCTATAACACCCAGCACATTGTCAATGTTATCTATACAATTGCTATATTTTATGTCTAGGGAACAATGACAAGGAAAAAAATCCCTCTGTCCATGTTCATTACACACACATTTTTTTTTCCTGATTACTTTTGGTTGACAATTGGTTGAATCCACACGTGTACAGCCCATAGATCTAGAGGTCTGATTATTTCATTTGCATTTCATGTATTCCTTAAGAGTGGAATAGTCGTATGGTCACTGTAATCCATATGCTAGTGCTTAACTATTTACACGTAACTTTTTGAGGGACTACCAAGCTCTGCCCACAGTAGCGGCACTATTTTACATTCTGCCAGCAACGTACAAAAGTTCAAACTTCTCCATGTCTTTGCCAATGCATGCTGTTTTGGTTTCTACTCGTTGGTTGTACCGTCGCAGTGAGCAGTGCAATATATATCACTGGGGCTCTGATCTGCAATTCCTTAATGACCAATACTATTGAAAACACTGAAAATCTTTTCCGCATGTTTGGTGGCCATTTGGAAAGACATCTGCCTAAGTACTTTGCTGACTTTTAAATTGTGTTGTTTAGGGGCTCAGAATAGGCTTATTAGCTAAAACACTTCCTGTCCTGGAATAAGGACTGGAGTTTAGATCCCAGAGCCCACCTAAGTGCTGGGCAAGTGTAATTAGTCTGCCTGTTCTCCTAGAATGTAAGAAGCAGAGATGGGATCCTTGCTAAACTAGCACTGAACTCAAGTCAAATGAGAGACCTTGCCTCAATGCATACGGCGAAGCATGACTGACAATGCCTGACATCAGCCTCCAGCCTCCATAGACATGCAATATAATCACACACATGCAAATCGATTATGTATTCACCATTTCACTCTAAGAGTTCTACACATGGTCTGGTTATCAGGAACAACCTTTTATTAGATAAAAGCTATCTTCTGTGTGTTCGGAGGGTTTAGGTCAGATTAGGGCTAATTTGTTTTAATGTTTATTTGAATTCACTTGTGAAGTCATCTGATCCTACACTTTTCATTTTCAGTTTTTTTAAATAGAGTTTGTCTAAGGGTATAAACACAAACATTTAGAATGCATCTTGACACTGTCCTGAGGCTACTATTGTCCAGGCTGCTGGAGCAGACAAGGTACTAGTGATTTTACCCAGCTGTCAATCCTGCTGAACAAGATATGTATGCCTGTGCAATGGTGGCACTGTGGCTGTGGTATGCTCGTGCAACGGTGGCACTGTGGTTGTGGTATGCCCATGCAGCAGTGGCACTGTGGTCGTGGTATGCCCATGCAACACTGGCACTGTGGTTGTGGTATGCCCATGCAGCACTGGCACTGTGGTTGTGGTATACCTGTGCAACACTGGCACTGTGGTTGTGGGAGAACAGCTATTCTCTGATTGGGGATAATAGAAATTTTGATTACTGGTCTTTGATTACAGTAATTTGAGATTTTCTAATTCTTTTTGAATTTGCATTGGTAATTTGTATATTTTTAGGACTCTGTCCATTTCATCTGGGCTATGAAACAGATGATTGTTTGGTTCATAAGATTTTTTCACAATTTATCTAGTTTTAGTAATTTTGGTAGTAATGCACACAAACTCATATTTGGTTTTAGTTATTTGTTCTCCTTTTTTCTGTTATTATAACTCAAGGTTTAACAATTTAAGTTATAGCCAGGCAGTAGTGGCACGTGTGTTTAATCCCAGCACTCAGGAGGCAGAGGCAGGCAGTTCTACAGATCTATGAAGCCAGCCTGGTCTACAGAGTGTGTTCCAGGATAGCCAGAGCAACACAGATAAACCCTATCTTGAAAAAGAAAAAAATTAAATTACATTATTTATTTAGTGGTGCGTGTGTGTGTGTGTGTGTGTGTGTGTGTGTGTGTGTGTAGGTCAGAGGACAACTTGAGTCAGTTCTGTCGTTCCATCGCATGGTTCCTGGTACCAAACTCAAGGTCAGACTTGGTGACAAAATGCCTTTACCCATCTTAATGACTTCCATTTCTAAAGACTTCTTAAAGGAATAGTGTTTTGTTTGTTGATTCTTTGCTATTTTTCACTTCCTTTCTATTTACCTTTCTCTAGCTTTTGTTATTTACATCCTTTTGCTGGTGTGAGGTTTAGTCTGTTCTTAAAAAACAAAACCAAAAACAAACTTTAAGGTATAAAGTTAGATCTAACCTAAGTGCTCTCTCTCTCTCTCTCTCTCTCTCTCTCTCTCTCTGAATGTGTGATGTGTGTCAGGTATCACCATGAATCTCTCTTCCTTTTAGTTTTTGAAGTGTGGTCAGCCCCCAGGGATCATCCTGACACTGCAAATGGGCACTGCTGTGCAAGTCTTATTTACACGCATGCTGGGGACTCATGTTTGTACCTAAGAGACCGAGCCATCTCTGTGACTCTGCAAAGAGGTCCCTTTCTTTTTTATTAAATTGATTTTATTGAGCTCTACATTTTTCTCTGCTCTCCTCCCTGCCTCTCCCCTCCCCTTCAACCCTCTCCCATGGTCCCCGTGCTGCCAATTTATTCAGGAGATCTTGTTTTTTTCTACTTCCCATGTAGATTAGATCCACGTATGTCTCTCTTAGGGTCCCCATTGTTGTCTAGGTTCTCTAGGATTGTGATTTGTAGGCTATTTTTTTTTGATTTATGTTTAAAAACCACTTATGACTGAGTACATATGATAATTGTCTTTCTGGGTCTGGGTTACCTCACTCAATATGATGTTTTATAGCTCCATCCATTTGCCTGCAAATTTCAAGAGGTCGTTATTTTTTTCTCTGCTGTGTAGTACTCCATTGTGTAAATGTACCATAGTTTCCTTATCCATTCTTTGGCCAAGGGACATTTAGCTTGATTCCAGGTAATAGCTATGACAAACAAAGCTGGTATGAACATAGTTCAGCACATGTCCTTGTGGCATGATTGAGCATCCTTTGGATATATACCCAAAAGTGGTATTACTGAGTCTTGAGGACGGTTGTTTCCTAATTTTCTGAGAAATCACCACACTGACATCCAAAAGGACTATACCAGCTTGCATTCCCACCAGCAATGCAGAAGAGTTCCCTTTCCCTACAACCTCTTCAACATAATTTGTCATCAGTGTTTTTGATCTTGGCCATTCTTACAGGTGTAAGATGGAATCTCAGAGTTGTTTTGATTTGCATTTCTCTGATGGCTAAGGATGTTGAGCATTTCCTTAAGTGTCTTTCAGCCATTTTAGATTCCTCTGTTGCGAGGTCTCTGTTTAGGTCTATACTCCATTTTTTTTAAAATCTGATTATTTGTTCTTTTGATGACCAATTTCTTAAGTTCTTTGTATATTTCGGAGATCAGACCACTGTCTGATGTGGGGTTGGTGAAGATCTTTTCCCATTCTGTAGGCTGCCATTTTGTCTTGTTGACCATTTCCTTTGCTTTACAGACACTTTTCAGTTTCAGGAGGTCCCATTTATTCATTGTTTCTCTCAGTGTCTGTGCTGCTGGGGTTGTATTTAAGAAGTGGTCTCCTGTGCCAATGCGTTCAAGTGTACTTCCTACTTTTTCTTCTATAAGGTTCAGTGTGGCTGGCTTTATGTTGAGTGAGGTCTTGGATCCATTTGTACTTGAGTTTTGTGCATGGTGATAGATATGGATCTACTTTCATTCTTCTACATGTTGATATCCAGTTATGCCAGCACCATTTGTTAAATATGCTTTCTTTTTTTGCATTTGATATTTTTTTGCTTCTTTGTCAAAAATCAGGTGTTTGAAGGTGTGTAGAGGAATATCCAGATTGTCGATTCAGTTCCATTGGTCCTCCTGTCTGTTCTTATGCCAATACCAGGTTGTTTTCAGTACTGTAGCTCTGTAGTAGAGTTCAAAGTCAGGGATTGTGATGCCACCAGAAGGATTGTTTTGGCTACCCTGGGTTTTTGCTTTTCCATATGAAGTTGAGTACCATTCTTTCGAGGTCTTTTAACAATTTTGCTGGGATTTTGATGGGCATTGCTTTGACTCTGTAGATTGCTTTCGGTAAGATTGCCATTTTTACTATGTTAATTCTACCTACCCAAGAGCATGGGAGATCTTTCCATTTTCTGGTGTCTTCTTCAAAGATTTCAAGTTCTTTTCATATAAGTCTTCCTCTTGTTTTGTTATAGTTACTCTGAGATATTTTATGCTATTTGTGGCTATTGTGAAGGGTAATGTTTTTCTGATTTTTTTTTCTCAGCCCATTTATCATCTGTGTAAAGGAGGGATACTGATTTTTTTGAATTAATTTTTGTATCCTGCTACATTACTTAAAGTGTTTATGAGTTGTAGAAGTTCCTTGGTAGAGTTTTGGGGGTAGCTTACGTAAACTATCATATCATCTGCAAATGGTGAGAGTTTGACTTCTTCTTTTCCAATTTGTATCCCCTTGATCTCCTTTTGTTGTCTATTGCTCTAGGTAGAACCTCAAGAACTATATTGAATAGATATGGAGTGAGTGGACAACCTTGTCTTGTTCCTGATTTCAGTGGAATTGCTGGGAGTGTCTCTCCATTTAGTTTGATGTTGGCTGATGGCTTACTATATATTACCTTTATTATGTTTGGTTTAGGGTATGATCCTTGTATCCCTGCTCTCTCCAAGACCTTTATGATGAAGGGATGTTGCATTTTGTCAAAAGCTTTTTCAGCATCTAATGAGATGATCATGTGGTTTTTATTTTTCAGTTTGTTTATATGGTGGATTACGTTGACAGATTTTCATATGCTGAACCATCCCTGCATCTCTGGGATGAAGCCAACTTGATCATGGTGGATGATGGTTCTGATGTGTTCTTGGATTCAATTTGCCAGTATTTTATTTAGTATTTTTGCATCAATGTTCATGGGTGAGTTTGGTCTATAATTCCCTTTCTTAGTAATGTCTTTATATGGTTTCGGTATCAGGGTATTTGTAGCCTCATAAAAAGAGTTTGGTAATGTTCCTTCTGTTTCTATTGTGTGGAATAATTTGAGGAGTATTGGTATTAGTTCTTCTTTGAAATTTTTGTAGAATTCTGAGCTGAAACCATCTGGTCCTGGGATTTTTTTGGTTGGGAGACTTTTGATGACTGTTTCTATTTCTTCAGCAGTTATAGGTCTGTTTAATTTGCTTATCTGGTCTTGATTTAATTTTGGTAAGTGATATTTATCCAGAAAGTTGTCTGTTTCCTTTAAGTTTTCCAATTTTGTGGAGTATAGGTTTTCGAAATATGACCTGATGATTCTCTGTATTTTCTCTGTGTCTGTTGTTATGTCCCCTTTTAATTTCTGATTTTGTTAATTTGGATATTCTTTCTCTGCTTTTTGGTTAGTTTAGATAAAGATTTGTCTATTTTGTTGATTTTCTCAAATAATAAACTTTTTGTCTCACTGATTGTTTGTATTGTTTTCTTTGTTTCTGTTTTGTTGATTTCAGCTCTCAATTTGATTATTTCCTGCCGTCTAGTTCTCTTGGATGAGTTTGCTTCATTTTGTTCTAAAAATTTCAAATTTTCTGTTAATTCATTAGTGTGGGATCTTTCCAGCTTATTTATGTAGACATTTAGTGCTATGAACTTTCCTCTTAACACTGCTTTCATTGTGTCCCATAAATTTGTGTATGTTGTGTGGTCATCTTAATTGAACTTTAGGAAGTCTTTAATTTCTTCCTTTATTTCTTCCTTGACCTATTGATGATTCAGGTGAACATTGTTTAATTTCCATGTGTCTGTGGGCTTTCTGGAATTAGTGTTGCTGTTGAATTCTAGTTTTAAGCCATGGTGATCCTTTAAGACACATGGGGTTATTCCATTTTTTTTTTATTTATTGAGGTTTGTTTTGTTATCGAGTATGTAGTCAGTTTTTGAGAAGGTCTCATGAGGTGCTGAGAAGAAGGTATATTCTTTTATTTTTGAATGGAATATTCTATAGATATTTATTAAGTCCATTTGAGTCATAACATCTGTTAGCTCCCTTATTTCTCTGTTAATTTTTGTCTGACTGACCTGTACAGTGGTGAGAGGGGAGTGTTGAAGTCTCCAACTATTAGTGTGTGGGGTTTAATGTATGATTTAAGCTTTAGAAGTGTTTAATTTACATATGAAGGTGCCCTTGTAAATTAATGCATAATTTACATGGTCTGCATAATGATTGACCATGACCTTCTGGCTCTCATTGTGTCCATTGAGAAGTCAGGCGTAATTCTGATAGGTCTACCTTTATATGTTACTTGGCTTTTTTCCTGTGCAGCTTTTAATATTCTTTTTTATTGCGTATGTTTAGTGTTTTGGTTATTATGTGGTGAGTGGACTTTTTTTTAAATCCAGTCTAGAGGTCCCTTTCTTAAGTGCAGGAATTCACAGTTCAACCTTGCCTCTCTCTGGCTGCTGTTCTGGGACTCTCAGCACCTGTGAAATGGGATCCTTGACTGAAATCCTGCCAATTTTCTTTCATTCCGCAGACTAGATAGTTAATTCTAATGTTTTCATCTTCCAGTTGGCTGATGCTTTCTCTTGTTTTCTGGATTTGCAGCTGAATATCTAGTGCCTTTCCTATGGATCCTTCTGTACAGTCTCCATCTTCTCAGAGTGTCCGCTCAGTTATGGTCGCTTCTCTGATTTACTTTAGTTTCTTTTGTATTCGGGTATTTTTAAGATAATTAAAGTTTTTTGTTTAGCATATGCCTTCTGTGGATTTCTTTATTTATGTGCTTTGGGTGGTTTGTTGAGAGTTGAGCATGCTGAACTTTGCTGTGTAGCTCTGAAAACCTGATACTCCTCAGGAATGATAACCAAAGCTATAATGCTGGCTATATTGGTTTTGTTTTTGGTCACTGACGGAATACCTGACAAAACGTAGCTTAAGGAAGGAAGGGTTACTCTGGCTCACAGTTTGAGGGTGCAGTCCATCATGGCGGGAAGGCATGGCAGCAGGAGTGGGGGGCAGCTTGTCACATGACATCCACAATCAGGAAGCAGAGGGAGATGGACACTGGTGCTCAATCCACTTTCTCTTCTCAGCACAGGACCCAAGTCTGTGGAATGGTACCACTCATGTTTAGGGTGTACCTTCCTTTTTCAATGAAACTAATGTAAAAGGATCTCCCTCTCTCTCCCTCCCTGCCTGCCTTCCTCTCTTTCACACATGCACACACACACACACACACTCACACACATGCACGCAAGCACACACACACACACACTCTCTCTCTCCTGGAGCCTTGTCTCCAAGCTCAGTTTTGATCCTGTCAATTTGACAGGATCAGGATCAACCATCACACTAGTGTTTATCTTTAATAAACTGATGCATTTATCTTTATCAGAGAACATCTCTGAGTTGAACTACTTTGGTGTCTTCATTTCTGCTAGCTGGGTAGTGACATTTGTGGATTTAGTGAATTTCTCAAACTAATTTTGCAAGTAAACTCTTTCCAGACTTATGTGCTCACTGAGGCTCATCTTCCGTGGTCTCTGAAGTCAGCCAACTTTCTCTAATAAAACCCAGGAAGAGAAATTTTAAGGGTGTTCTAGTTTCCAAAGGATTCCAACAAACACTGCTTAGGAAGTAGATCAAGTCTCTAGGACTTGAAACAATGACAAGTCACCATGCCAGCCCCTAGTAAACCTCCAGGTGAAGACACACAAACCATGAATCACTGATCCTTAGAGATTGGGGTTCTTATTGTTTAAACCATCACTAGCAAGCTGCACGGAAATAGACTATCATCCCTACATTGCATAGTGGTCTGCTTTATCGTCCTTCCTTTTCTTTGCTTGTGCTGTTACTTACTGTCACTGCCTAGAAAGTCCTTCCCACATCTGTAGGTAACTGGCTCTGTTTGATGACCCGAGTTAAAAAAAAAAATCACTGGTCACAAAACCTAGTAACTGGAGTTCGAGTTTTGGAACCCATAGGGTAGAAGGACAGAATTGTCTCCTGAGAGTTGTCTTTGACCTTCACATGTGTTCTGTGGCACACATACATGTGCATGTATACATATGATAAATGTATCTGTAATGATGAGAATGTCTTATATGTAGAGAAGAATTAATGCAATTAAGTTTAAATAACTTTTCAACCCATTTGAGAAACTGGAAGGAAATACCAAGAATAGTTGTGTCTAGCCACAGTACTACATGTAAAACTGGAAAGTGGAGACAATTTGAAGCATTAAATGTCTAATAAATTGTTTTTATGATGCAGAGCTTCCAAATACCAATAATTGGAAAAATATGTATTAATAATATTCTAGAGAAAAGTTAAAAATAGTCAGTGATAAAATGAAAACAGAGTGTGTATCATTTAAGTCCAACAATGAAAAAAAACAAAGTATTGACTACAAAGAAGAGAAAAAAGCAAAGGAAATTTAAAAACAGAAGCAAAAAAAATTTGAAGACAGAAAAGTAAGCATATAATTTTTGTTTTTTAACATTAAAGATTTTATATCATATTAAGATGAAATACTCTCAAATAATTATAAATATCTACCTATATAAATGCTATATTGGGTGTAAGAGATAGTTTATAATAATGAAAGGAGAAAGTATGAAAATAATGTAAACCAAAGCATTCCAAATAACCATCATGAACTCGAAGAAGATGGAGGGCTGCTGGGAGGGTGCCTGCCTGGAGGGCATGATGTCTTGGATTCAATCTGCAGCACAGAACAGAAGCAATCAAGACATAAATGCATGGGGGACACAGTAGAGGAGAATGCTCTCAGCTGTGAGACATGTAGCATTTAGTTCTCAGGTAGCTGCAGTTAAACACACTGAGCACCATCCAGTTAAAGGATCGAATTAATTTGGATAGCGTTCTAGCTTGATTTCTGTACTTTGATGAAACACCCCAGCCAAAAGCAACTTGAGTAGGAAACGGGGACACTGCCAGGTCACAGTCCATCACTGAGCAAGGTCAGCGCAGGAACTCAAACAGGATCCGGGGAGGAATTCTGATTGGCTAGCTCCCTGGACCGCTCATTGGCTTCACATTCAGCCCTTTCTCAGACAGCCCAGGACCAGACAGGTGCTGCTCAGATTAGTCTGGACGTTCCCCATTAATCGTGAGTTAGGACAGTCTTTCACAGACGTGGATGCAGGCCGGTCTGATGGAGACAGGCCAGTCTGATGGAGGCAGGTCAGTCTGATGGAGGCAGGTCAGTCTGATGGACACAGGGTCAGTCTGACGGAGGCAGGCCAGTCTGACGGAGGCAGGCCAGTCTGACGGAGGCAGGCCAGTCTGATGGAGGCAGGTCAGTCTGATGGAGACAGGCCAGTCTGATGGACACAGGGTCAGTCTGATGGACACAGGGTCAGTCTGACGGAGGCAGGCCAGTCTGACGGAGGCAGGCCAGTCTGACGGAGGCAGGTCAGTCTGATGGAAGCAGGTCTTCAGGGCACACTTTCTCTTGCCAGGTGACTTTAGATTGTGTCGAATTGAGAATAAACTCTTACAAGGACAGTAAGTGTTTTGTTCCTTACTAGTAAAGACTCCATCTGCCCCATAGGCATTAAATATAAGTAAAATTGATCATATAAAAGGTCTTTGAAAAACAAAAATAAGTGAAAAATGACATTTAGCAAAGTTTCCCTAGTATAGTGTACTACAAAACTAAGAATAGAACGGGGACAGGAAACACAGGGGGAAAGCAAAACAATACACCCCACAAATCAAAGCTCCCATTGGCAGCAATTTCTAAAGATGTGTTTATGGTGTGTCTGTGTATGGCTATGTGCACATTATACAATGCTTGCCATGGCCAGGGTCATTGGATCACCCAGATCTGGAGTCAAAGGCAGTTGTGAGCCTCTTGATAACCCAACTCTTAACTGCAGAACCATCTATTCACTCCCCCAATTTTTTGAAAAAGTAAATACTGATTAAATATTTAAATTTGTTATTTAGAAAATGATAAAGTTTCTTTTAAAAACAGCGACCGCAAGAATGTCACACATTAAAATGGGAATGACTTGCCAGTGTCTTTCATTAGTGTATTTGTTGGCCTATAGTAGTGGAATATGGATATGGGATATCAAGATTAAAAGATTAATAAAGAGTCTGAAAATACTTAAAGTAAATATAATAACAATCTTTGAAAAAAGGGCAAATCTCTCATAAATATAAGAACACAAATAAAATTAAGAAAAAGAAAGTAAATAAACCAAAGGATACAAGCATTTGCTAAAAAGATTAAGCAGATATTGTGTACATTTCCTTATTGACAAATAAATCTCTCAAAGGAAAAGATAATATTTTAGGAAAATGCAGCGGATCAACTTTGATTCAAGAATTAGAAAATCAGAAGAGTTCCATAAAAACGCCTGTGAAGGGCTGAAGAGATGACTCAGCAGCCGAGCATACTGGCTGCTCTTCCAGAGGACCCAGATTCAATTCCCAGCACCCACAGCGTGGTTCACAACTCTCTGTAGCTCCTGTTCCAAAGTATTTGATGACTTCCGTGGGCCCTGAACACATGTGGTTCAGAGACATACATGCAAGCAACCCCCCCAATTAAGATAAATGAATCCTTAAAATAAAATAAAAATGCCCATGGAAATAAAAAAATTCTGTTTTTAAAATAAGCTGCAGAGACATTAAGGTGGTGCTTCAGCTTCCAGGGACCACAGCTTCCACGCTCTGTAAACTTGCATAAGAAAGAAAAAAAAAATAGGGAACTTAACCAATTCATTCTATGAAACTAGAGGCACTAATAAACATAAAACATATGATGGTACCATAATATAAATTCATCTGTGGTGCTGGTGAGAGGGATCCTCACGGAAAGATGCGCGACTCCAGCTTTGCCAGCTGAGCTCATCCCCTAAGACGCACCTGGTGGAGGGAAGAACAGACTCCTACGGGCTGTCCTCTGACCTCCACAGGCACACTGGGGCACGTCAGAATCCTCACCCAAACACACATAACACAAACAAATGAATGAAAAACTAAAATCCTCCTTTGTGGATAGAAATTTAAACCTAAAAAGTGGAACCAAACAAATTCAAATAATAAAAAGTACATTTCTCCACAAAATAGTAGGGCCTGTCATCCGTGGTCTACTATTAGGACATTAATCTCATTTATGAAATGGGCCTTTTCTCTTCTATGTTTCTCTTCTATGTTTTCTCTTCTAAGTTATAACAATTTTGAAATACTATGATTGATGAGATGGGGTGATAAAATACTACATGTTAATTGCACTGGATGCTGAAGGGTATTAGACATAATTAAGCACATTATTCTTTTCATAGATGTGTAAAGTGTTTTTATACATATGCATGTGTGCGGGAGGGTGCATGTGTATATGTGGATGTGCGTACACATGTGTGCATGAGCATGTGTGGAGATCAGGGCAACTCTTGGGTGTCATTTCTCACCCACCTTGTTGTTTGAGACAGGACCTTTCACTGGCTTGGAACTTGAGAAGTGGTCTAGGCTGGCAGCAGGCTCCAGGGACCTGCCTGTCTCTGTCTCCTCAGCACTGGGGTTCTAAGCGTGCGCCTCCATGCTCCATGCTCAGCTTTCTTTTCACAGAAGGGGATTAAAGTCAGGACCCTGTGTTTGCTGAGCAAGCGCTGTCACTCTGCCCTAGTCTGTGCTTCTACTTTTAAAATATTTAGGAAGTCAAAAAAAAAAAAAGGATTTTTTAAACAGTGGCTACCTAAACTATGACAACATCTTATATCACAGTAGTAAAAATTAGAAGTATTTTTCTGTAAATATTGTGAATAAAACAAAAATACTACTCCCACTGTGAGTGGACCATACACAACAGCAAACAGCGTCTTAACCTTTGGATAGGATAACAATTATTACCACCATCATGGGCTTAAGCCGATAGGAAACTCCAGGTAATTGATTTGATGCATCATCCTCTAGGGTTAATATAAAATTCACCAGAATTGCCTGGTAGAAGATAAATATGGGACAATAAGTACATTTCCCAAATGCCTCCCAGCATGCACAAATGATATTCCAGTTAAAAGAGCAAGTGGGGTTCAAAAGATTCCCAGCAATACCAGACAATGTAGTAATTAAGCCCGAGAACTGCTTGGCACCTATGGGAAGACAGTGCCCCAGTTTCACCCAGATGTGTGAGAATTCTGAGCTACTCTGTGGTTTCACATGGGAAAACTGTACGCTGTGAACCGTATCGCCTTCGAAGTCCATCCTAGCTTAAAACTGACCCCTTTAAATGTGACAGCAGAGTGTGGCAAAACAGGTAAGGGCCTTAGTGCAGCAAATATTAATATATGATATGTTCTAAGGTCATAGTTCAAACACACATACTAGCTGTCCGTGGCTGTAGAGTACTTTTCTAGCATGCCTGAAGCCATGGGTTCAACCCCTAGCACTGGAAAATAAATAAGCAACAAAGCCTCCCAAAATACAAAAACTAGGTCTTCTGCAAGATCTCTGGCCATCAGAGCTAAAACTACCTGAGAGGCAAAGAAACTGACTTGTTGAAAAGAAGAAATATACATACTTTGTATGATATAAAATAGCATAAATTCTCATTATTAAAAACTTCCAACAGGCTTGTTTTAGCCTTCCCATTTAATTTTCGATGTTCTTAAACTTTATAGACTTTGTCTCATTCTGGGAAGATTCACATTTGTGTGTGAGTCAGTAGCTCAGGGGGCTTCCTGGGCTCAGCCTCTGGTACTGAACAGTCACGTGGTGATGACCATGAGCCAGGCCTGGACAAACACTGGCTTTCACAAATTGGCAGGCATTGCAGACATCCCTGCCACTGTGGAGGGTTAACTCTAGTGAGAAGCCTGGCCTTCGGGATTCCTTGGTGCATTAGGCAGGGTTCTCTAGAGGAGCGGAACTAATTGGATGGTGTACGTTATAGAAGAGGAACTCACTAGGTCGGTTCCCTGAGATGGGTTGGGTGGTCTGCCCATGGCTGCCTGTGAGCTGAAGAGGCTGAGGACAGTAGTTGCTCAGCAACCAATTTGGATACCTCGGCAGTCCCTACCTAGTGCTGAAGGCCTGGAGGACTCCCGGAGCCACTGGTCTTCAGACTCCACTGGGAGGCTGAAGAAGCTGGGTTCTGATGTTAGTGGGGGACTGTAGTGGCTGCAGGAGCAGCAACAGTTACAAAGGCAGGCAAGCAGCGCTCTTCCTTAGGCCTTACATCTGGGCTGCAATCAGAAGACCCCAGCCACCCTGAGGGAGGGTCTCCTTCCTCACTTAGTCTTTCCTGGAAATGTCCTCACAGACCCACCCAGACCTGTGTCTCTAGGTTGATTCCAGAGCCCATCGAGTTGACAGTCAAGATTGACTATCACACTTGGGTTGCTGGGAGCTCCAGTGTTCAGGGAAGGGATGCTCAGCAGGTTGGGAGTTCAGTTCATCCCACCCCATCAGGGAAATGGCAGGACCACTCACCTTTGAATGGTGGGCTCAAACCTCTAACAAAAGTAGAATGACTCCCAGCAGGAAGGAATGCAAGACAAAAAGAGCCCAGCTAGCCAAAAAGAAAGAAAAACCTAGTCAATCAAGGAGCCAGAAGGAAGGACAAACTGTTGTTCCATAGTTTATAGTACTTAAAAAAAAAAAATCTCCCAGCCAGGGGTTTTCTGCCCTGGCCATTTTTATTTCCTTTCTCATCCAAACTGGAAAAATCCATTCTGTCTGGAAATCAATGTTTCAAGCTGGAAAAGCCATCAAAGACCTTCTGTTTGAAGAAATATTAACTCCCCAAGACAAAAGAAGAAACAAAGAAGAGGTATGTAGTTTGATAAACCCAGGGAGCTTTGTATGCATTGCTGACATTCTGTAGACTCCTTAGAGACTCGAACCTTTTGTTAGTTGGTGTTTCTTTTGCTATGACCAAATACCTAGAAGAAGCAACTTAATGGAGGAAGGGCTTGTTTGGCCCACATTGTGGCAGGGAAGGCACTGAGCAGTACTGGTTCCAGGGGAGCCGGGAGCAGTTGCTTCTTCACATATCTGTGGATTAGCAAAAGAGGAGACTAGGAGCAAGTCCATAACACAATCCCCAAGGCCCACTCCTTGTGCCTACATCCGTCAGCTTGGCCTGACAAAGCTCCCACAACCACCTGAAGCAGAGCTCCAAGGAGGTCATCTGTTCAAACACATGAGCCTGTGGAGGGCACTCCAGACTGAAACCATCACAAAGCCCAACCCAAGTCGCTCATGAGGCAGGAGAACCACCCTGGAGAACTCAGGCAACCCACAGAAAGGTAAGAAATGGCAATCTTCTGTTACTTGGTATTTTAAGACCTAACTTTGGGGTGTTTTGCTGCAGTAACCTAGACAGCAGGCCGCAGAGATGGTTCAGCAGTTAAGAGCACACACTGCTCTTGCAGAGGACCAGAGCTCTGTTCCCATAGTGAGCAGCTCATCCGTAACTCCAACCCCAGAAGAACCCATCTCCTCTGGCCGGCACTCATGTATGCATATCCCCGCACAGACACACAAAATTAAAATAAGAACTAAAATCTTAAAAAATGGAGTTGTACAAACACAGAATTTCTTCCTTGTACCATGTCTATTTTTTATTTCTGGCTGGGAACCCATTAAGAAATGATGTTATTCAACACCTTCGCCTGTGAAGCAAGTGAACCCTAAGACACTGGGGTTGACTTACCAAGGATCACTCAGCAAGGCAGTACAGTGCTGGTCACACTTATTTTTATGTTTTTTAAAATTTCTTTTTATTTTGTCCCCATGGATCTGCATGCCTGTGTCTACAGCACGTGAGTGCAATGCCCTTGGAGGCCAGTGGAGGGCATCAGAAGCTCTGGATCTGTAGTCACAGGTTGGGGGGGCTGCCATGTGAGTCTGCAAACTGAATCTGGGTCCTCTGGAAGAGCAGTTGGTGCTCTTAACCACTGAACAAGGAGAAGAGCCTTGTGGATCTTGTAAGTTTTAGGAACTTCCTTAGTGGAATATTGGAATTTTGAGGAAATTACTATACAGCAGGGTAGGACACGAGGATCAAACTGCAGAATAAAAAATGATAAGAAATGATGGGATTTTATTTTCATTTTATAAATTGGTGCATACTAATTGCAGTTACTTATAGAGCAGAAGGTAGTGTTTGGGTGCATGAATATGTATAATAATTGGAGTTTGGGGACTGCCATACGCATTGCTTCAAACACTGATCACTTTGTTGTGCAGAGAAACCTTTTCTGCTAAGCTATTGTGAAATATACAATTAATTTGTCAACCATAATTGTCCCATTATACTCTAGGATGTTCTTTCTGTCCAAACATACCTTATGCCTGTCAGCTATCCTCTCTCTATCCCTTTCTTTCTCCCTTCCCTGCATCTCTCCAGTGTTCCATGGAGCCAAGGTTGGCCTGTAACTTACTGTGTAGCTGAGGATGATTTTGAACTTCTGACCCTCCTGTCTTCACCTGCTGGGATTGCAACTAAGCACTCCTAGTTACTTGTAGTGCTTGGACATCAAACCCAGAGTTTCATGCGTTCCAGGTGAGTCCCTCTGCTCTCTAGTTTGATGAGGCTGGTAGACTTTTGAGATAAGTTTTTAGTTTTGACTATTTATTAAAAATTCTGCAATAAAAGGAGAAAATAAGAAGGATTTCACACTTAAAAAATTAGCTTTTGGTGATGTTCCATTTCTAGTCTGGTAGCAATCTGTCTACCTGTATTTAGGACACAGTAGACCTCAAAGGTCCCTCTTGAGGACACATTCCCAGAGACATAAAGATCTCTCATGAGGCCCCACCACTTAAAAGTTTTCCTGTCTGCCTCTTGTACTGTGTGGTGGAGTAAACTGGTTTCCACAAAGTTAATTGGTAGCACCACCAATGGTATAATATATATGCCCAGGAATATTGGGGTCTTTTATAAACACAAGGAATCTTGACTGTGCTAAACATTTCAGTGGTCACTATGGTGATAATAAAGAGATGCAGATGAACTGGACCTCCACTGAATCTAACTTGAGACCACAAACAGAATCCTAGAAGAACAAGGAAGAGCCAAGCTTATATGCATCAGGCCTAAGAACAAAAGTTTTTTTTTCAGGAAGATAAGAGTATTATGGGCCTTCAACTTCCAACAGCTAAAGAGGGTCAGCGAAAGACATAAATCACAATGTGGAGGATAAATGACTGGGAATATTTTGTTGAACCAGGCAAGATGTGTGGGGAGGCAGTTGGATGGATCATAAGTGAGAATTTGGTTAGAGGAAAATTTGATGTGGCCCGCAGAGCAAGAAGTGGCATGAAAATGGATGACAGGGTCTGGAGGGATGGCTCAGGGGGTAAAAGCACCACGGCACATACATAAGGACCTGAATCTGAATCTCCAGTACTCACATAAAAAGCCACACATGGCTTCACATGTGCCTGTAAACCCAATGTTGTAAAGGGCAAAGGGAGAGATTTCTGGGGCTCACTGACTGCCAGCCTCACTCACGGCTCAGTGGGAGTTCCTATCTCAAGAAGCAAAGCAGAAAGTAATGTAACAGGACACCCGGTGCTGTCTTCTGACCTCCCCTTGTGTGAACAGTCACACATGCGTGCACATACACCACACACATCCCCCCCACACACATACACACACACACATGATGTAAGAGATGGTTATCATTTCCCTGAGCACACAGAGCAACAAAACAATGACCTTGGAGAGAGTTCACAGCTTCCTATAATTTCCACAGCAGAGCCTTGGGCACTCTTTGGCTTCTAGGGAGAGAACAGGTTCAAACAGGAGCCATAGCCCCTTGCTCAGGGTGGTGACACAGCCAATGTGGTCACAATGGAGCAACATGGCATCCCTGAGCAAAACTCCTGCGGGGATGCAGAGTTCCTGAAGTTGGGAGCTCCATGCTGAGACTTAAGAAGTTGAGATCCATCAGGACCTCCGCTTTGGACTATGCCTGCATCTCAGTGTTTCCCCAATTTGAATTAGACCACACTGTATGTTCTTCTTTTACCTCACTTTGTTAACTTGGTTCCACAAACCTGCTTCCTGAGAGACAAGTTGCTGAATGAAGGAGATTCTTGCATTATTTTACAAGGAAAATTTATGGGAATTTTATCCAAACAACTTTCACAAGTAGAGAATACATCAACTGCAGAGTTGGTATGCATTCACTTATATGACAGAAGCAATCCGAGAGTGAGAAAGGATACTTTACTCTTAAGGCGAGCAATTGCTAAACTTGCCAAAAGAATAGAAACTTGATAGTGGAGGGAGGGATCATTCTCTAGAAAGTTATCTTCTTTTTGCTCCATCATTTCTCTAGAATCTTAGGTGATTTGTGGTTCTCGTATCCTTGGGCTTGGCTTTTAAGAAAAGTCATAGTTCACTAAAACACCCTTAATAAAAATAAGGTTTTCATTCGCTCATGTATTAAGAAATAAGGAAATAACAGGTGATCACGTTATGTTTGAAGAAAAGTTGTAGAAATGTCTCCTGAAATTCCTGTGTCTTAATTGTCATCAGACATAGACAAGTGTCACACACTTTCAAATTTCTGGTTGCTCTTCCTCATTAGATCATTAGCTTCTTCAGAGTTGAGTCTGTGTTGGAAATCAGTTTCAACAGAGAATGGTGTCTAGATGACATCCGGTGAACCAGAATTAGTAAGTCCACAGGCGGTGCCATTCAGAGAAGGCTAGAAGAATCAAGTTTCCCAGCTTTGGAAAGTGTATTAGTCATCTTTGCTGCAGTAAGAAATAATCCCAGTGCTTTACAATGTTGCACGTTCACTCCTTACTCACACTAATGAGACTTACAAGCTGACAAAGAATCTGATGCAAGTTGTATCTAGATAAAGATTGGCTCCATGCAGCTTCTCATTCCCGACAGAGCAGAAAACTGTGGTTGGTTCATTAGGGTTAAAACTTCTGCTTAGATCCAGGCAGGGAAGTGTATGGTGCTGGGACATTGCATACATTACATCCAAATAAAACAGAGATATAGTCTTTACATGGGGTGAACATGGACAGCTGTAAATAAATTCAACTGATTATAGCGACTCTCTCTCTTCTGACCTCTGTCGATGGACATCGAAGTCAGAGATGAGCTCATCGGCAGCTGGGCTCATTATTTTTATTGCTGTCATGACAGCGGTCACACATCTGACAAAAAGCCACTTGGGGGGAGAGTATATAGAGTGTGGCTCACAGTTGTAGGGCACAGTCCATTATGGCAGGGAAGGCGTAGTGTCAGGGATATGGGGCAACTGATCACACTGCAGCCGCAGAGAGTGGACTGGGGATAAAGCCAGGCTGTAAAACCTCAGGGCCTTCCCCTTAGGGCCCATTTCCTCCAATAAGCCTGCATCACATAAAGGTTCGCAGCCTATAAAAACAACTCTGTCACCTGAAAACATCAAATGCTGTTTCCAAAGCTGGGAATTTGATTCTTCTAGCCTTCTCTGAATGGCACTGCCTGTGGGCTTCCTAACTCAAGTACACTGAATGTCATCCAGACACCATTCTCTGTTGAAACTGACTTCTACCACAGCCTTGACTCTGAAGTACTAGGAGAGTGGCCAGAAATTTGAAAGTGTGCGGCGTTCATGCACTGGAGCCTATGGTAGACAACATTTCATGGTCAAACCACAGCACTAACTGAAGTCTTCTAGAGGTTAGATTTTCAAATGAGAAACCTCAGTCTGGGGGGCTGGAGAGATAGCTCAGCTGACAAAATGTTTGCCTTACAAATTTGGGTTTGATCCTTAGAACCCACATCAAACAAGATAGCCAGGCATGCTGGCTCATGCTGATAATACCAGGGCTGTAGCAGTATAGAAAGGCTCACTGGCCAGTCAGTCTAACCAAGTCAGTGAGCTCTAGGCAGAAAATGAGGGACCCTGCCTGAAAATATAAAGTGGAGAGCCACTGAGAAAGACACTTGAACACTTGAAGTTCACTCCTGGTCTACACACACACACACACACACACACACACACACACACACACACACACACACTCACATACATCTCCATGGCATTCTTGAGGCAAAGAGAACTCAGGACTCTGTGGGAATGTTTGTTTCAGATTTAGAAATGTGTCATCCTAGCCAGTGGGAGCTTGAAGAACTTGGTAGAAACACACTAGACATGGCAGAATGGTAGGTGTGCTAAAATCTCAGTCAGTACCAAGAAAACCTAGAAAATCCACCAGACTCATGATGCATCTCTATAGTGCTGTGGGAGTTTGAAAGTAATTGGTCTCCATAAGCTCATAGGGTGTGACACCATTAGGAGATGTGGTTTTGTGGAAGTAGGTGTGGCCTTGTTAGAGGAAGTAAGTCATGTGGGGGTGGGCTTTGAGGTCTACTATGCTCAAAATATGCCCAGTATCTTGAACTACTTCCTGTTGCCTGCAGGTCAAGATGCAGGGCTCTTTGCTACTTCTCCAGCACTATGTCTGCCTGCGTGCTACCATGTCATACCATGATGATGATGTACTAAACCTCTGAAAGTGTAAGCCACCCCAGTAAAATATTTTTCCTTCATAAGAGTTGCCATGGTCATGGTGTCTCTTCACAGCAATAGAAATCCTAACAAGACAAGTGGGTTGAATGGTGTCTGTGTTCAAACCCACATTCCTCAGGAACCTCAGAAAATGGTTTTGCTGGACAATAAGGTTTGCAGATGTTATTAGTTAAAATGAGGTTGGATTGGGTTGGGCAGGCCATAAATTCAAGGGATGGTTTTGTATGGAGAGACATACAGGTAGAGTCACTCAGATACATACAGAGTGATGTAGCTATGGGCCAAGGAGCAACTACAACCACCAGAAACTGGGAGGAATGAAGAAAGATTCTAAGGAAAAACACTTGAGTTTGCACTCTGCCAACTCCACATGGTCACATACCATGCCACACAGACACACACACAGACACACAGACACACACACACATAGTATTGTATGACTTTATCTTCTGCTAAATGAAAGCATACTCTGAATTTTCCTGTCTTACCAAAGCAACTAACTCAGTCCTGCTACCTGGGAAATGAACAAGGATTGAGACTGTCTTCTCTGGGGGAGAGCCATCTTGTGGAACTCATGGTTAAGATGACATCAGGCCTAGACTGCTTTGGCTGCTGTCTGAGTCTATCAAAATGTAACTCTGATTGACAACATTGCAGGACAGACTTTCATGCATCCTTCAAACTCCTTCAAATGTCTATGAGACGCAAACATTTTTAGCTTTGTAAAGCTATCATATAAATGAAGCCATTCAAACAGATCCTCTGACCCTCTCAGGAGGGTGTCATGGTGTCATGATGTGTTGGCAGGCCATAGGCAAGCTGCCCTGTTAGCAGCTAAGAAGAAAAAGCGTAAGGCGATGGTGGCTACTTCTTTTCCTTCTCCTCCCCATCGCATTTTTCCTTTCTCTCCTCTCTGCCTCCTTTTTCTCTTTCTATTCCTTTTCCTTCTCTTTTCCCTTCTTGTCTTCCTTTCCTCCCTCCCCCTCATTCTCTTCTTTCTCTTCTTACCCCCTCTCTTTTGCTGTTCAATTGGAAGAATATTGCTGACCCTCAAAGCAAAAGCGAACTGCACCACCACCCTGCCCTTGAGTAGAGCAACCCTACTGTGAACCAGCAGATCGCCCCCCACAGGGCTATAGGAGAGCTGCCACAGTGTGCGGAATGCTGCCAGATGTCAGAGTAATGGAGGAGGCCGCTCTACACCGGAACACTGGTTGTTCCTTTTACTTTCGACATCTCTGCTTTGGCTTCTGTAATGGCTGACTCTGCTTGCTGAGAATCTCGCACTCCTCCAGAGCAAGAACAGCTTCCCTCTAAAGGTGTGGTCTCCCGCACTTCCTTCCCCAGGATGGGTTTCCTTTTAACAAGCTAAAACAGACATAACTAGGGCACTGTTTCAGATTGAAATGACAAACGCAAGCCTGAAGAATATTGAAAACCGTTTGAAAGTTAGTTTGGTAGAAGACAGTGCTGTATAATGAAAGCAAATGCACCGATTGGAACTTTGAAAGAAATCCTAGCATGAAGATAAAAGGACCTGAAAGATAATAAATGTTGAAATGATCCACTACCTAATGGTATCCTGTCAGGGGGGAAAGATAATACAATCACTTTCACAAAGTCCCTGAGCCTCTATAGGTACTTGACCCATAGTTTGCAGAGAAACAATCTTTTCATTTCATCTGGCTCATATTAACAACAGGAAAAACACCACCAGCAGTCCCCTCCCCACTCTCACACAGATGGTGGAAAAATCCATGCAATTTTTAACTGTCTGAAATTCTTTAAAGCAATATAAGACAGAAAGAATTATTAAATCACTTTTCCATTTCATATAATGAAAAACTGCACAACCGCAGTGGGGTTGGGAGCCATCAATTTTGGAGCAAATGGGAGCTCCTATTGGTCCTGCAGGTGATCCATCACCTTGCAGGCCGGGGCCTATCTCCAAAGCCCTCTTCCTGGCAGAAAAAGAAACTCAGAGAATCGTAAAACCAACGGCAAACCGCTCATTAGCATCTGTGTCGCCGGTTTTGAGGTTTGTTTTGTGTATCATTGACAGAGTCATTTACATCTGGGCTTGGAAGCTTATGCTCACATTCATTCACTCATGGGTCTCTTCTCTCATTTACAGTTTATTTACTCATCCAAAAAATGCAGCAAGTCATTACTGCATGCATTAGGAGTCAAAGACACATACAGCTTTAATCCTTGCTTTGAACTGAAGGTCCATTGGGACTGGAAGATAAACCAGATGAACTGAATAACTGTATTCCGTAAACTGTGAGGTTATTTGGTTTATTTGCTCACTTTTAGGTTCTTAGGGGACAAGTTCAGATCTGTTATCAGGGTAACCGGGGGTGTTGGGGAGAGGGCTCAGTTGGTGAGCTGCTGGCTGTACAAGCACAAAGACTTGAATTTGATCCCCGCACCCACATAGAAACTGGATGTTGCGGTACCTGCTTGTAATTTCAGCACCAAGGAAGTAAACATGAGGATCCATGGGGCTTACACAAATGTACACATACATACACGAAACTCCTTCAGCATCTTCTGTTAATGTAAGATTTGAGGAAATATCATAGTCTGTTTTTCTGTAACCCTTGGTGTGTATTCAATGTGTACACGTGAGTGTGAGTGTGCAAATGTGTGAGTGTAGAGGTCAGACTACAACCCCAGGTGTCACTCCTCACCCTCCACCTTGTCTGAGGTAGGGCCTCATCCATTTCAGGATGGGGAGAACTCTTTTGTTGCTTGGTGAGGCATGGCGAGTGAGTTCATGAAGCGGGGCAGGATGAGAAGATGACACCTCAGGGTCTGCTTCCCAAGCCTTCTCTTTCTCTTTCTCCATCGTATGGCTCGTGGTGTGATGGGAACTTTTGTAGTGAAGACTTTAGAATCTATGAACCGAGCTGTGACAGAAGTGCTCAGAGGAGCTGCCACAGGAAGCAGAAAGCAATATTTGCTGTCCAAGGAACTGAGAACCATCTGAGCGATGGTATGCTCCAGAGAGATGGCTTAGAAGATGTAAGTAAGACCCCTAATGTGTGCTTCTGAAATTGGGGGTCATCAAAGTGAGGGCCTGGGCTGCTTTCAGCACACTACCCTCAAAGAGCAGCCTGGCTGAATGGATGGGTCACTTTCAGAAACTAACGAGATGAGATGTTAAAATCCCTGCTTTAAGTCACAAGCCTAACCTTTCTGATTGCAGAGCAGAAAGAGAAAAAAAATTTAAAAAGATATGCAATTGGGAACAAACCCCAAGGTGTGGAGAGAACTTTATCATCTTGTTTATGCTTGCTTCTCTGCCCCAAATCTCTGACAGAGGCAACTTGAGGGGAAAAATAGAGTTTAGTGCACGGCCTCAGAGGGTTTCAGTCCACCATAGAGAAGGCGCAGCAAGGCTCATCATAGAGGTCAGAGCACGTGTCAGAGTCACCTCATACCACGGAGGACCCAGAAGACGGGGAGGGAAAAGGTAGACATGCAAATATGTAATCTTGTGGGGGATGCTGAAGAGTCAACCCAAAAAAGGAGGTGGCATTAAGAAATTCCTCGTGGGGGCTGGAGAGATGGCTCAGCAGTTAAGAGCACTGACTGCTCTTCCAGAGGACCCAGGTTCAGTTCCCAGCTGCTCACAGTTGTCTGCAATGCCAGTTGCAGGGGACTGGACACCATCCCTCAGATATGTGCTTGCAAAACACCAACGCAGGCAAAATAAAAACAAACAAATCATTTAAAATGTAAGAAAATAATGCTTAAAAAATTCTCGTGGAGAGACTAAGAAGGAACGAGGGAAGCAGGGCAGGGCTGTGGCTGCTCTCTATAACAGACATGCTTTCAGGTGGTGTTTACTGAGCGTTTGAGGAGCTGTGAGGACCATGCTCGCCGAGTGGGAGCTGAAATTCTTTATTTGGCTATTGAAATGAAAGGCCATTTAGAAGACGGCACGACTGGCGGGCACTTGAATATACATGGCTAGACCCCCATGAAAAGTTATTTTGTTGAATTATTAGCATATGCTAATTATACATAATAATGGGCTATGTGATGACATTTTCACACATGTACAATGTATTTTTATCTTATCAACCCCTAGTGCTTCTCTAGCCCCCTCTCACTTTCCCTGCTCCCTGCCTTCTTCACCACTAATAGTCTTCGTACTGTCGTGTCCTTTTTTGTGATGCAATTATTTTTAACTACATTGCCTACAGGGGAATAGGTGAGGGGATATTTACAAGAGTGTGGGCAAATTAGAAATAACTACACTACTAAAGAAAACTACACTCCTCAGCAACCTTCATTTGCCAGCAAATCCCCATTGTTGTTCTGCGATGGAGTGTTGATGGGCCCAATGGCGTGCAGGTCTTATGCAGACAGCCATGACTGCGGAGGGTTCAGGAGGAATGACCGGGTCCTGCCTGGATGGCACTGTTCCCCAGCACTCCACCTCTTCTTCCTGCTCTCATGTGCTTTCTGCCCCTCTTTCAAGATGGTTGCTGAGCCTGGGAAGGTCATCCAATTTTTTAGGTCACCAGGAAGGAGGCAACCCAAGAGTCGGTGCCTGAACTTAGCCCAGGGAGGATCAATGCCTATAGGAAGACAGGGGAACCCCATGGAGGGCGTCGTGGCTACATTGCTCAGGTACATTAAAGTTTTAGGGTGTTTTAGAAACATCGGTGTCTTTCTGAAGGGGCTCCGGGAACAGATTGCTCACTGGACTTTTTTGTGGAAGATGGGAGGTTTTAAAGTCAAACACCAAGAACGCCCCTGCACCGGAAGCAGCATTTTCATCCACAGAGCCAGCTCTTGATTAATCCCAAGCATCTCATTTGTTCTTTCAGCGCGTTCTTGATATGCAGTTGTTATGCTCAGTCATGTGTCAGTGACGACAGGGCATCGAGATTGCTCCCGAGGTGCTTGGTTGAGTGGGAAGAGACGTGGAGCAGGGGCATAGGTCTGAACTCTAGCACCAGGACATCAGCCAGGAAGGTGCCCACCGGAGAACTGGGGCTGGGATGCTGTGTGGGCTTCCTTGGCGTCTGAGAAGAGCTGGGAGCCAACTGATGGGGGCGTGTGAAGCCTAGGCCATGTGCAAAGAAAAGGAGGAGTGTGGGCAAAAAAGGGGCACACCTGAGACCAGAGAACTCTCAGTGGGGAGGCAAGAAAGGAGGCCCACTGTGAGGCCAGCTCCAAGTTCCCCAATTCTCTCTCTCTCTCTCTCTCTCTCTCTCTCTCTGTGTGTGTGTGTGTGTGTGTGTGTGTGCGTATGACACATGTGTGTGAATGCCTGTGGAGACTTGTGGTCCATGTTGGGTGTTTTCCTCAAATGCTCTCACCTTGATTTTTAATACAGGGTCTCTCACTGATGCTGGAGTTCACTAATTAGCCTAGACCAACTGGCCAGTGAGCCCCAAGAATCCCCTTTTCTGCACCTCCACAGCACTGGGGTTACAATGCATCACTCTGTTGGCTTTTTACTGGGGCTCAGCTGCATGTCTTCATGCTCCTACAGAAGCATGTTACCAACTGAGCTGTTTCCCAGTCCCCTAACTTGCCTCTTTTTTTGCGGGGCTGTGGGGGCAGGCGGTTCCTAGAAAGAGCTAGCTCCTCTAGGGGACTCCTTGCACCCAGCCTGGTCAACCATGAGGAGGCCACCATCTTAGCCCACGGAGCTTAATGGGGCCATACAATCAAGTATTAGGGCCCTGCTGGAGAGAGCTGAGGTGGCCCTGAGCAGGGTGACTATTCAGTGGCACAAGGCTGCTCTTTGTGCCTTTTGTCCTGGGCTGCTGAGGAGGCACTAATCCGCAGGGTCACGCGGCAGGTTTCACACCTGTCTGCAGCCAGCTGCTGCAGCGTGGATTGTGGGATTGTGTTCTGGCCTCTCTGACACAGGTGGGAGCGGGATATTTCTGCCTTTGCTCGCAGAGAAAGATAATCACCTCAAGACGGGGATTTCACAGCTCTTTGAATTGAGTTGCATGTTTGTTCTGGGTTAGTTTTTTTTTTTCCCCTCAGCCTCCTAATATAGTATGCGTTTGCTATCGAGTAAATATTGATCTTGTTGCGAGTCAGCATTTGTGCAGGAAGATGCCGAGAAATAATCAGTTTCGCTAATCAGCGCTCTGCTCCGAGATGAGGGTGAGTGCGGCCGCTGTGGCTGCTGTCAGGCGGGGCTTCGTCCATGCCGCAGACAAGTCAATCAACATTCTATAATCACTAGGTTCATCTCAGCCTCTTAGAGATAGAGGGATCATCCCAGAATGACATTGCTTCCTAATAGCTGTGGCTGAGTTTCTAACCCACACCCAGATAATATGTATAATGTGTATCAGAAAGCAAAAGCCTGCCTCCTCTGCACTGATCTCCCTCTCTCTCTCTCTCTCTCTCTCCCTCCTTCCCTTTCTCCACTCCTTCCTTCCCCACTCTCCCTCCCCTTTCCCTCTCTCTAGTATTCCCTCCACCCTCCTTTTCTCTAGTGTGAGTAAGCAGTTGCCATGTGCATACATGGAGGTCAGAGGACAACCTCAGGTGTGAAGTATTTCCTTCCCTGTTAGAAGTGGGATCTCTTGTTCACCTCTGGAGATTGCAGGCCAGCTGGCTCCATGAGATTGTGGGGATGCTCTGTCTCCACCTCCCATCTCCCCATAGGAACACAAGGATTAAAGACAGAGGCAACTGTGTCTAGCTTTCTGTGTGTGTGCCCATGTGTGTGCATGTGTGTGTACATCTGTGTGTATGTTGTGTGCTACATGTGTGTATACATCCATGTGTACACAGCACTAATAACTTCCTGCCTCTTGACTGGGATTTCTCCAGCTCTTCCTAGGAAGTCAGTGTGGGCTTTGCTCTCCTCAGGAAGTGGACATGTGAGCCAGGTCCTTGTGATTAAAAAGTCAGAGGTGAGGCTCATCTGGGTAGAAGCGGCTCAGAGTGAAGGCTCTGTAGGACATTTGCTTAAATGAGCCTAGCTTGACATTTGCACTGCAGACTTGCTGTGGGGCAGTGGTCTTGTACCCTGTAAAGATTTGTCACTTGTATTGGTTTAATAAAATGCTGATTGGCCAGTAGCCAGGCAGGAAGTATAGTCAGGACGACCAGAACAGGAGAATTCTGGGAAGAGAAAAGGCTCAGTCTGCAATCATTACCCAGATGCAGAGCACACAAGATAAGAACACTTCACTGATAAAAGGTACCAAGCCACGTGGCTAACACAGACAAGAATTATGGGTTAATGTTAAGATATTAGAGTTTATAAGAAGCCTGAGCTAATAGACCAACCAGTTAATAATTAATGTAGACCTCTGCGTGTTTCTTTGGGATTGAATGGCTATGGGACTGGGCAGGATAGAAACCTTCATCAACACAGTCTAGATTTTGCCACACCTTCCCTAACAGTTCCACCTCTGGGGATCAAGTATTCAAGTACAGAAGCCCACGGAGCCGTTCTTATTCACACCACCACACCAAGCTGTGTACTGCTCTAGTTGGCTGTGTTAAACTGGGAGAGCAGGGCCTAAAAACAAGGCCAACTAAAGTCTCATGCAATAGCTAACTTTATTCAGAGCATCAGACCATTTATGCTCTGAGGGTTAGGACAATCGCCAGCACAAGCCACACACGGCACAAACATGTTTCCCACAGAGGTGCATGAACAACAGCTGAGGTAAACTCACTCCTATCTGCCACCCCTGGGAGGAACACGGAGACACATTCTAAAAACAATTCTAGAGTCAGGCGGTGGTGGCACACGCCTTTAATCCCAGCACTTGGGAGGCAGAGACAGTGAGTTTAAGGTCAGCATCGTCTACAAGAACTAGTTCCAGGACATGCTTCAAAGTTACAGAGAAACCTGTCTCGAAAAAAAACCAAACCAAAACAAACAAACAAAAAGCAATGCAAACAAACAAACAAAAAAACAACCAAAAACCCAATTCTATGTTTCACAGAAACTGAGGTCACAAGATTTGTCTTGTTTTCTTACTAGCACTCAGAATTCTCACATGACACCATCCTTGAACTTGTTCCAACACCATGCAAGTCGACCCCACGCAGTGAAAGAAGAGGATCAACTCCATAAGTTTTCCCTATGACCTGCACTTGCCCCCCTCTCCCAATAATCACAAATTAAAAGAAAAAACTAAGGTGGATCACAAGTGAGGAGAGAGTACAGCCAAGGTTGATCTCATTACATTCAAGTATGAACATGAGCTTACACCCACAAACTCATGCACAAGCAAGGGTGCACACGCACACATACACGATAAACCGAAAGGAGGAGTATGCGCACATAGCTTACCAAAACAGAAGAAAGATAAGCCGGCACACATTTTTATTTCTGGTAACATATTATTTACTCATGCAATATTAATGAAATCATTTAGATTTATAGACCAATTGAGATGCTTTTTTATTAAATCATGGCAGTTATGTATCTATGTTAATATATTGCCTCATATCAAAAAGTATTTAAAATGTCCTTACAATATAAAAATACAGAAAATACTAAATAACATAAGAAACAGAAGGCAATCCTTAGTGATAGAAAAATGTTTAGTTCAGACTGGTGAGATGGCTCAGTGGGTAAAATCACCTGCTGCCGAAGTCTGAAGACCCAAGTTCAATTCCAGGATAGAGAGGCTCTCACAGGAGAGGAAACCCGTCCTTACCAGTTGTCCCCTGACCTCCACATGTACACTGTGGTACTCCCTTACCCCCAAATCACAACATAAATGCATAGAAATGTAACTTTAAGATATTTAAACAACGGAATGCTTATAGGGACAAGTGGTTGTGGAGATGACAGTGCTGGAGGGTGGGTGGCAGGGTGGCCGTGGCTGGACTGTGGGGAGCAGGATGGGTAGGAGTGTTTCCTGTGGCAGCTGAGGGGAAGTGGAGTGGCAGAGACAGTGGTGACAGAAGTGACAGTGGCTAAGAGTGAGGAAGGCACAGGAGAGGAAGGATAAGGATCAGGAAAGTGTGTCCCAGGAAGAGGTAAAGGAGGAAGGTGAAATGAAGGACTTGAGTTGGAAGGAAAAGTAGACAATGGGTACAGTTTGTCTAGCATGCACAAGGGCCTGCATTACATCCCCGGTACCACATAAACCAGTCATGGTGGCACATATGTAATTTCAGAACACAGGAGGAGTTCAAGGTTATCCTCAGCTACATAGTAAGTTTGAGGCCAGACTGGGCTACATGAGACTGTATCACAAAACAACCTCAAACCTTGTGCGAGCTGATTTTTCATTTTCACAGATTGAGCAAGTGAGCATCTGGAGGAGAGGTTTCGATGTTGACGGTGATGTTTATGGTCTGAGCAGTCAGCTGCCACTCATATTACTGGCTTGTCTCTGGGTGTCTGGGTACTGTTTCATGGTTCTGCTTTTCCTCTGCTATGAATGCTTCCTCTCCCTATCTTAGCCAGTGTGATGTCCACACTGACTGTCATACACGTCTTCATGATTAACTCTTTCCCTTGCCTGAACATCACGACACACGGGCCCATTGCTATTTTATTTTCATTCTTCATTTCTGTCTTCTTGGAACATTTGGCCTGTTGCTTTCATTAACACAACTTCATGTTTTTGTTTTCTACTCTTTCAGAGGAGAGAAGCCACTTACCGATCACCATCATCAAGGTCCTTTTAGGGTATCTGCAGAGAGAGAGGGAGAGAGAGAGAGAGAGAGAGAGAGAGAGAGAGAGAGAGAGAGAGAGAGAGAGAGAGAGAGAGAGAGAGAGAGAGAGAGAGAGAGGCAGAGACACAGAAAGAAGGATACAGAGAGACACAGACCCAGAGTATGAGGGTCTCTCTCAGTCCCTTTGTGTGTGTATGTGTGCGTGTGTGCATGTGCACATGTGTATGTGTGTAAGAAGACAGTCTTGTGTATCATTCCTTAGAAGCTGTCCTCTTTTTGCCTTTTTGTTTGTGATAGAGTCTCTCATGGCCTAGAACTTCACCAAGTAGACTACCGGTTGGTCAGTGAGCCCCAAGGACACACACTTAACCACCACCCATCTTATCATTTTTGGGAACCAAAAATGTGACCCATGCTCATGACTTTAAAAAAATTGTGTTGTTCATGTGCATGTGCACACGTTTGTGGGTACCAGTGGAGGACAGGGTACCCACTGCTCTGAATAAACTCCAAAATGATGCGGAGTTTTAACAGTAACTGGCTAATCCCTTAAGATTTATTAATTATTTTTACTATTATTTTTGAATTACGTGTATATTCTGTGTATGGGTATTTACACGTGAGTACAGGTACCCCAGGACTTCAAAAGAGGGTGTTAGATCCCCTGGAACTGGAGTTATAGGTGGTTGTGATGTGAGTCACCTGATCTGGGTGCTGGGAACCGAATTTGGGTCCTTTCTGAGAGCATCTCTCTAGCCCTAGCCTTTTTTCAAAATGTGGTTTCTGGAGCGTGAACTCAGGTCCCCACATTTGTGAGGCGAGCCATCTCTCTGGTACTGGGGGACACTTCTTACTCAGCACAGGCACAGCTGTGAGCCTGGGACAAACTATGGTAGGCTTTGGAGGAAGCTGGAATCTCGACTGTGGGTTAGTCCTTCAGAAGTTTAAGTATCTCCCCTTCCCACTCTGGCACTACCCTAAGCACCACTGCAAAACCGTTCTCCTCAAACAAAGCAGTGAGAAATGTCACTCAAATGTGTCACTTCTCACTTTGGGGAGAGAAGGCAGATGTATTTGCGATTTTAGGACATCACATCTGCCAGCATTTATACCAGAGCCTGAGAAAACAGGAACTGTTGCACATGTGTGTGAGGGTGCTTACCTGGTGCAGATGGAAGCCAGAGGTCAGCTTCAGGTAGCTTCTTGACCATTCTCCCACTGAATCTGGGACTTGTTGTTTGGATAGGTTGGCTGGTCAGTGAGTACCAGGTAGCTTCCACATTCTCTTGGCCTCCGGCACTGGAGCTGTAGATGCTAGAGCTGACCTACCAACTCTTACATGAATACTGGGCGCCTGAGCTCAGCTCCGCAGGTTTGCATGGCAAGTGCTTTGTGCGTGGAGCCATCTCCCAGTGCCAGCTTTCCTTTTTAAACTTTGACTTCTCCTCCCTGTGGTATGAGTCTCCTGACTCGTACAGGCATTCAAACACTTGAACTATGAAGAACACATGGTAAATATGTTTGCACTTATGGGCAACAGGAGCGATGGCCTTTTTTCCTTTGCCATTGTTTATAGGAATGTCAATACTAAGGACATTTGAGCATTAAATGGGCTTCAGGTTGTAAATTTGCTAATAAAGTTTTATGTGCTCACAATGCCACTTGTGGAACTTGTACTGTAACCTCAAATTTATTTCCAGGGGAAATAGATGTAGCATAGATCCTATAGAAAATTCCAGAAGCAAACATATGTAGCTTTAATCCAAATTGTCTAGGGGCTTGTTGCTAGCTTAGAAGTATGAGAAAGGAGAATAGGGTCCCAAATGACACAAAGGCTGAACAGTAACCAGACAAGTTTTTTTAGATCCATTTTCACTATTTTTAAATTATATATTATTTTGAATTTAAATGTGTACATCTCTGTTTTAGTATGGGATGTATGTGAATGCAGGTACCCAAGGAGTCCAGAAGAAGGCATCAGATCCCTTGGAGCTAGAGTAAGCTGCCAGTTGTGAATGCTGGGAACCAAACTGAGGTCCTCTGCAAGGGCCACCTCTTCAGCTCCGTGACTGACTAATCCTTGCATCTGCTGACATTCTATGTGTCTGTTGAAAATTTCAACACATTGACTAAAATCACATGGCTTATAGCCTTTACTATCACAGTAAACATTAGCAGGACACTCATCACCACTCAGTAATCACATAATGTTGTAGGAAGGCCGCTTGTTCATTTCCTGGCTGTCCAGACTCCCGAAATAACCACACAGAAACCATATTATTTGCAATACTGTTTGGCCAATAGCTTAAGCATATTTCTGGCTAATTCCTATATCCTAAACTAAGCCATCTCCATTAATCTGTATATCGCCACATGGCTGTAGCTTACCGGCAAAGTTTCAGCATGTCTGTCCCTGGCAGCAGCTCCATAGCTTCTCCCTGACTCCGCCTTCTTTCTCCCTGCATTCAGTTTAGTTTTCCCTACCTAGCTAAGTTCTGCCTTGCTACAGGTCCAAAGCAGTTTCTTTGTTAATCAATGGTATTCACAGCATACAGAGGGGAACCCCACATCAACATAACTTCTCATCTTAGGCTTAGATATCAGCCATGCTGTTCTGAACAATGACTGTTGATTATGCGCACTGCCCTGAAGCATGATTAATTAAAAACTCAGGGTCAGAAATTGGGGTTCAAACTGAAGATCTAAAAAGCAAAACAGCCAGCCACTGGCCCTTACCTCGATCTCAGTCTGAAATGGCGATCCAGCCCCCAGGAATCTCAGAATGAGGCTGTGTGTTGAGAGCTGTTTTCTCCCATTTTCTAATCCTCTCTAGTGCTGGGATTAAAGGCATGTACCACTGTGATTAAAGGCATGCACTGCCCGATTTCTATGGCAACTAGTGTGACTCCTGGGATTAAAGGTGTGTGTTACCATTACCTGGCTGGTAAGGTTGACCAATGGGACTGTTTTACTCTGAGATTTTCAGGCAGACTTTATTTATTGAAATACAATTAAAATGCCACTACACTGCCCTTTGCTCAGATTTGATTACAACAGATAGACTTGTGGAGAAGAAAAATATTTATTTCTAGAAATGATTCTGTTTGCAAAGGGGTCTTGCTTAAATTTCAGAGAATTCTCAGTTAAGAAAGTGCAAAGCAATGTGACAAATTTTAAAGTAACTCTTATTGACCTCAAAAATTGTAAGTTAAAAGCACTCGAATTTATTTAAAAAGCAATTTTATTGAGTTAATGGTGGGTGTAAAGAATTAAATCAATAGAAACCCTACTTGCCATTAGTTAAAAACACTTTATTAGCTGTGTTGTTTTAAATTTAACAATGTGTGTTCCTCTCCAATCTGCCCTCTTCATAACACTTCGTCACAACCTCAGGCTAATTTGCTGTTGTCCTTTTCACTTTTGGCTCTTGACGAGAGCTTTAGAAATCACAGGTGTGGTGGGGGGTGGTGTTGTAGTGGTCCATACCTAAAATCCTGACACTCAGGAGGATGAGTCAAGAGGATGGCAAGTTCGAAGCTGGCTTGAGCCATGGGTGGGACGCTGTGTAAAATATAAAGCAGATATATGGGGGGGGGGCTTTGTATGTGTACTGGAGATTATTTTGATCACTGTGATAAAGCATTCTGACCAAAACAACCAAGGGCAGAAAGGTTTATTTTGACTCACAGTCTGAGGCACAGTCCATCATGGCAGAGAAGGCAGAACAGCAGGAATATGAGACAGCTGGCCTCTTTGTACCAGGCAGCTCACAGTTGCCAGAACTCCAGTTTCGTGGATCCAATGCTTGTTTGGCCTCTGTGGGTCTCTTATATTCACATCCACATACCCAGACACGGACACTACACACACACACACACACACACGTCTAACTTAAAATAAAGTATTTAAAAAAAGAATAATTAATAAAATAGGTTTTATTTATTGAGCATTTTTTATTTCCCAGTCACTAAGTTACAGTTTTCACTTATATCTCTATTTGAAATTGCAGTCCAAAGGAGGGGTGTTGTTACTCATTTGTCAGGTATAGAAACTAAGGTTGAGGGTGTGTCTGTCTTCCGCAGTGGAGGTGAGTGGGTCTTGTCACAGATACTTACCCATCAGCACCTCTGTCTCTGCTGTTCTCACCTTTCAAACCCTTCGCAAGCTACTACCTGGTGTGTCCTTTGATTTACAGTTTAGTTTTCTTCAAGGAATGCTTCCATCAGAAGACCCCAATCAGAAGACAGGCCTCCCACGGTGAACGCAAACTTGCCTATTGAACTAAAGACACCAGCAGCTTCTCAGAAAGTGGTTGCTGTTCCTGCTACAGACATGCCGTTATTGCACTGGCAGGCATGTCTTGCCAGATGCTGTAGCTCACAGAGCTCACAGCTAGGTAAGATTGATGATTACGCAAGCATAGCACCTTACAGCGCCGTGAAGACAGTGAGTAGGAATGAACTGGGTGAGTGCCAGGCTGATGTCTTCACATTCTCTGGTTCACATGCATGGTGTCTTCAGCGATAGGGCCATACTGTGAAGTTCTGGAGGATAACCAAGGGCAATAGCCATAGCCTGAATATTTGGAGCAACATGGGGTCTCACTGGACAACAGTTCCCAAAGAGATAACCCATTCGTGGCACTGAACTTTTCATTTGTTAGCCTGTGGTGTCTAGGTGGGCATTTGTCACTCTGCGATAGGGTAACTTCATTGAAAATCTTTTTTATGATTATGCAGTTTTGGAAGTTTCCAAAACTTTTTTTGTTTGTTTATTTGTTTTGTTTTTTCGAGACAGGGTTTCTCTGTAGCTTTGGAGCCTGTCCTGGAACTAGCTCTTGTAGACCAGGCTGACCTTGAACTCACAGAGATCTGCCTGCCTCTGCCTCCCGAGTGCTGGGATTAAAGGCGTGCGCCACCACCGCCCGGCTTTAGTGTTAGTCAATCTACCTGCTCCAAATCCCCCTTTCTACCACGCTCTCCCATCCCTTTCCAGGCTTTAGTGCTAGCTGCCCCACCTACTCCAGATCCCCTTTTCTACCACGCTCTCCCATCCTTCCCAGTTCTATTGCTCCTTCTTACCACTTTATAGCATCATGTTCCATCTCCTCCACTATAAGCCTCCTTCCCTGGTCCCTTACCAATTTACTGACATCTGCAGGTACTCCTGTAGATGAAACACACATATTTAAAGATGAGAAGCTAATATTGTACAGAGGGATCTGTACACATCCTCTTGGGTGGTGTACTTAGGAGGGCTTCTGAAGGCAAGAGATAGATGGTCTAGTTCATAATGTGTTTACTATACAAGCACGGGGGCCTGGATTTAGTCCCCAGCACTCGTGTTCTAAAAAGCCAGATCTGCTAGCACACATTTGTCATTCCAGCTCTGGGGAGGTGGAGACAAGAAGATTCCTGATCATCAGACAGCCTAGCTGAATTGGTGGGTTCTCAGCAAAAGTGAGAAACCCTGTCTCAAAAACAAGTAAACCAACAAACAAGGTGGATAGTGTTTCTGAGGAACAGCAGCCAAGGTTGGCCTCTGGCCTCTGCATACACAGGCGCATACTTACACATACACCTACATGCACAGAAGCATGCACACACACACACACACACACACACACACACATACACACGCACACATGCACATATAGTAGCTTCTAGAAAGGTCATGGGACTGAGGACAGAGCCATCTGCTGCAATGCAGACTTAAGCTCCATGCTGTCCTGCAGGCCCTCAGCTGGTTCTCTACAAGCATTAGGAATGTGTTCTGCCCTTGTGGGATCAGACTTCCCCAGAAAGAAGGTACTGCAATAGTAGCAGTAGGGGTGGGACAGCAGGACATGTAGGGACAGATGACTCTCCATCTCTAGAGTCATTCTCTCCACTGGGAAATCCCACCATCAACACAGGGGATGGCGTTTCTGGGTGAAAGCATTCCTAATGAATGCATGTATCTTACAATTCCAAGGGTAGGGTCATAGACCATATCACCTGTTCTCGGGGGTCGTCAAGCAGGAAAATGCATTTGTGAATCCCACATACACCAGGAAAGAAGAGGGAGCCCCAGGACTGTAACTGTTTCCCAAGAACCTTTGCAGCCAGACAGCTTCTTTCAAGCAGCAAGATGAAGGCTTGGCCGTCAGAGGCAGCTTCTGATGTCTGTCCTGGATTCTCCTGCACATATATCAGTTTCATTTTCCCCGCGTGCATGGGCTGGGAAGGGAAGGCCCTGATATACTGTGAAATGTGATAAAGCTGCTTTGGTTCGGGTGTCCATGCTTTGTGACACCTGCCTATGTGCTTGCTACATGGATGCCGTGATGCAACTGTCTGGGAATTTGTGTGCAACCCTGTGTGTGTAATGATGCCAACTTACACCATAGTGGGTGGGCAAGACACCAGGAGGGCTGTGCCGGCTTATATTCCTCTCTTTGGCTGTAGGGAACTCTCACACTGACTAAATGACAGACTGGCAGGAACGACCAGGAAAAAGTGAGTCTGTTGATTTTAAAGCACTTAGCCCTAGATCTCTAAAAATCCAGGTCACTGAGGTCTTTCTCTATTCTTGTGACCTCCACAGAAATCCTAGCCAACTGTGAAGTCGAGGATAATAGAGGAAATTCTCCAATTTCCCTAACAATTCCTTTCAGTGTTTACAGCAAGGAAACTAGGTCTGGAAGACATGGCAGGCCTTGTAAGTGTGAGGACCTGAGTTTGATTCCCCAGCACCCATGTTTTAAAAGGCCAGGCAGGGTGGTGTGTCCTGGTAATCCTAGCACTTAGGAGGCTCACCCGCCAGCCAGCCCTACTACTTGGCAAGTTCTAGGCCAGTAAGAGACCCTGTCTCAAAAAACAAAATGAAACATAACAAAACAAACAAACAAACAAAAACCAAGATGCATGGCATTTACAGAATGGTAGTAGAAGTCTTCCTCTGACCCCTACACATACATGCACAGGTATGCATGCACCTTCCACACTTGCGCAAGCATTAACACACACACAATAGCTTATGAAGAAAAAACTCAAATAGTCATTAGTAGGTGATAGATAAAGAAGATGGAATGCAACATAGACAAATTTCAGAATTATGCTCTATGAAAGACAGGTGTTTGCAGTATGAATATACATATTTAACATTCTGGAAAATCACAGGTACTGGGGAAAGTGCTGTCATGGGGAGTGGTTTCCAGTTAGGAGTGTGTTGGGGTCTCCATGAGAGATGCTAGCAAGGAAGCCCTGCAAGAGGGCTGGGCCTTTGCTTTGCTGTGATCTGTTTTGTATGTTCTAGTTTGGTTTCTTTGGGAAAAAAAAATGTGTGCCATACTTGAGGAGGGAGGATTGAATGTGTTAAACCAGGCAAAGCACAACAGTGACAAGGAGCCAGCCAAATGTATAGCTCCATGGAACAGCCACTCAAATGCATGGCTTCATTGGGCAGCCACTCAAATGCATGGCTTTATTGGACAGCCGCTCAAATGCATTTATTTCCTGGAAAACTGCTTAAATGAATGGCTCCACAGGCCAGCTGCTCAAATGTGTAGCTCCATGGTATGGTGACTCCTCGAGACACTCACTTTTGTTGTTTCCTAGTGTTTCTGCTTCTCTACAACGCTCCTTCTCTAGAATTCCTAGCCCAACTTCACTCCATAGCCTTACTCTCCTCCAGCACCCCCAGAGGTCCAAAGAAGGGCCTCAGCTACATGAGGTACTGATTGGGCCATTTCCACCTCAGTCTTCTTAGTCTTAATTGTTCAGACAAGATGCTATGAAGTTGTTAGAGAAAAAAGATTTCACACTTAATGCAAACATCTGAAAACCACCCACCTGACTCAGATCCTTCCTTTTATACATAAGACCAACTAACTAGAGAGCTGAGATGAAGGGCCAATAGTTTGAAGAATAGCCAATTAAAGTCACACAACCAGAATGTCTGCATCTTGGCTGGTGGACGTCATTTCTAGATCCCTTGAAGAAGGGCAAGCTCCAGCCAGGCTGAGGAGTGATGGCCGATTCCTCTGGTCCTCTCTGCCTAGTCTCAAGAAACCTTGAAGCCGCCCCATCCCTCTTCGGCCTCACGGAATCGTCTGTGCTGCTGGAGAAGAACGCCTAGTGCTGGATTATTCTGTGCAGTGGGGCTGTCTCTTGAGACTGCTGGGAACTCATTTTGCTAGCTCAGCTGTTTCTTAGCTTGCCCTGCCCAGTGATGTCAGCCGTGATGTGTCTTCACTCAGGAATCTCTCCCCCGCCCCCCGGCTGCTCACCACCTCAGCCTCTCTTCTGGTCCAGCTAGCAATGTCTTCATCTTCTTTTCCTGTTTTCCCTGTTCTTTCTACTTTTGACGTCCTTGAGGCTGATAGTGTTTGTCAGGTCTGTCTTTAACTCTGGGGAAAAAGCTGGTGGAGCCATCTGTGGGTTTTGGAGAGCATCCCTGCTTGTAATTATTTTTCCTGGAGTCACCCTTGATGAGGCAAGAGCCCATTGTTGTATCATTACCAGTTGTCGCCTGGGTTTTCTCAACATAGAGTGTGTCTTGGGGGGGGCAATGGTGTGAGGGGGGTCTCAGAAACACAATAGTTGTTGATTTCTTCATAGACAATTGAATGAAGAAGTCAGTTCCCAGGACAATGCTTGGTTTGCTGGCTTGTACCATTTGGTTTCAGGGTTCCCACAATGGGGCTAAGATTTTCGTCACTTCTCAGCTCCAATGTCAGGAAGCTGTCAGAAACTCAGCAAAAATGGAAAATGGGAACTTTCTCCACACAGTAGGAAGTCCTTGTCCCAGAACAATGAGCAAAGATGAAATCGTCACGAGCCATCTAAAAAGGCTTGGAAATTTTGTTAATTACCTCAAAGAACAGCAAGAATTATAGAGAGGGCTCAATTACATTACACCCCCTTCAGAACTAGAAAAAAAATTGGGGTTACCAGAGAACTAGACAAAGAGTTAAAAAGCCAGTTTTTAAAAATCTTTTTCCCTCCCTCCCTCCCTCCCTCCCTTCCTCATTTCTGTCTCCCCAGGCCTGTGTATACTTGTGTGTGTATATGGTCTGTGTGTGTGTGTGTGTGTGTGTGTGTGTGTGTTGAGTGTGGACACAGAAGTGCCATGGTCCTCATGTGGAGGTCAGGGTGCAAACCTTGCAATGTTGACTTTAGCCTTCCACCTTGTCTGAGGCAGTCTCTTGTTCTCTATGGCGTATACCAGGTGAGCTGGCCTCTGCCTCCTATCTTATTGAAGCAGCACTACAATTATAGATGGTCCCATTTCTTACTAGATGACTTCAGGTGGGACTGTTTCTGTGTGCATTTTCTCTCTTAAAAAACATGTGGTTTTGAAGAAATGATCTGTTAGGCCATTTCCAGCCTACAATTTTAGAGTCTGTCTTTGAAATATCTGTTAGCAGAAACCCGGGGCAGAGCAGTGTTCTGGGTCCTGCAGGGACACAAAGGAGCGTACCAGAGTCCACATCAGCAGTCCTGTTGTGAAGATCTGCGCTGCACTCAGCTCAAGCAGCACCAGTCCTCTATTAGGATAACAGATCTGTGCCAAAAGGAATTGGCTTGATGTGAATAGAGCGTTAGCAATTAGAACACTAATTGTTTAAATGTAAATGATTGCTTATAAAGTGCTTAAAAGGACCACTTCTGCTAAATAGGTTGCGCAACCCTCTTGCAATTGCATTCATCTTTTAGGTTGTTTAGAAAAAAAAGGGTTAGTGCTCTTTTTCAGAGAGTGTTATTATAACTATTTATGATTTATGCTCTGCCGCCTCCATAAAAGGATTGGAGGCGGCTGAAAGCAGAAAACACACACAAACCATGACAATTAAAATTTGAAAAAGAGAAAATTAAAAAGACAACAGAAAGCAATTATAGAAGGGGAGATAGGCTTTCCCGAAAACCTGGGGCACATCCATGCATTCCTTCCTGGGCCTGCCCCCAGGTTAGCTGAGTGTTTTTGCTTTCTAACCGCAAAGGCAGCTAGAAGAGCGCAGAGGAAGGGTGTTCCGTACATGTCATCAAACCTGTACCACACTCACTGTCCTGTGTAAAGCTGGGATTCTTTCCCCAAAGGACCAAACAGAAGATGCACGGCAGACAATTCCTAGGATACTGTGTCCTGGTTTTCATTTCTGTTGCTGGGATAAAATACTTTGACAAAAAGTAACTTAGGAGAAAAAGGGGGTTATTTCAGCTTCCATAACCACAGGGGGGAAAGACAAGGCAGGAACTTCAAAAAGCTAGTCACATTAAACTCACAGCAAAGAGGAGAGAAAGGAGAGGAGAAGAGAAGAGAAGAGAAGAGAAGAGAAGAGAAGAGAAGAGAAGAGAAGAGAAGAGAAGGGGAAGGGAGAGGAGAGGAGAAGGGAAAGGAAGGGGAGGGGAGGGGAGGAGAGGGGAGAGGAAGAGAGAGGAGGGGGGAGAAAGGAGAAGAGAAGAGGAAAATGAATGCATGCATGTCTGCCTGCTTCCTTATTTGCTTGTGCTCAGCTCAGTTTTTCTGCCTATACAGTTTAGGATCCCCTGCCTAGGGAATGGTGCCACCCACAATAGGTTGAGTCTTCCTACATCAATTGACTTAATTAAGATACTATCCCAAAGACATGTCATAGGCCAACCTGATTTGAACAAGTCCTCATTGAAACTCTCTTTCTGGCTTATTCAAGTTGACAATTAAAGCTAATAATCACCCTATGGTGGTATAGTATACACTGTTATTATTAGTAGTCTCCAAATTATATTGATTATGCAAACATCAGAAAAGTACACAGTGCACGAAGTCCTCCAATAAGTGCATACTTGTTGACATAAATTGTCTACATAAACTATGGTCCTAAGATGCTCCATGTATTGTGAAATGAATGAAAAATAAATAAATGCTAAATATGAAAATTAATATGAACATCTCAAACACTTTTCTCTCATTCTAATACTGTGGTTTCACTTGGATGAAATGTTTATTAGTTGTTTAAATGTTAATGAGTGAGGCAGGAGAGCCGGCTCAGTGGTTAAGGGTGCTATTGTAGAGGCTTGAGCTCTGTATCTAACACCCACCCCAAGTGACTCACAGGCCACTGCCTCTCCAGCACACGGGATCCAGTGCCCCTTTCTGGCCTCTGTGGACACCAGCACACATACAGACACAAATAAATAAACGTAAAAATAAGCCTTTACTTGTTACTAAGTGAATAAAGGCTTACTGCTTGAAAGACAAGAGTTTTAAATAGGTAAGGGAATTATTGTTCTCTTGTATTTACTTAAATGTCCTTTAAAGTTTCTAAAGTACTTTGTAAAAATTCCATTTTGATCATATTCTTCCCCTCCCCCAACTCCTCCCAGTAACATCTACTGAAAGTCTTTTTTTTTCCCATATACTTTTATTACTCTGAGCATCCTGGGATGTCTACACTCAATACCTCCTTGGAAACCATTAAAAACCATTAAAGACCATAAAAGGGGTGGAAGAGATAGCTTGGAGGGTAGAGCATCTGCCGTGAAAGCACAATGACTTGCGTTTGCATCCCCTGTATCCATGTGAAACACCAGGCACATGATTGCACACCTGTAATCCTGGTACTTGGGGGAGAGGGTGGAGACAGGCAGATCCCTGCAACTTGCTGGCTCTGGGGACAATGAGACCATATTAAAAACAAACCAGGTAGAAGGACTGGGGCGCTGGCTGAGCAGTTGAGTTTGCTCGGTGCCTATGTTCAGAGGCTCACAGCCACCTGTCACTCCAGTCCAGAGTTTCTGACCTTTTCTGACCTCCATGGGCACCTGCACTCATGTGAACACACCCAACCCCAAATCATTAAAAATAAAATAATTCTTTAAAATAAATTGGGGCGCGGTAGAGGAAGTGTTGGCATGGACTTGAATTTGTATGCATGTGCACCTTCATGCTCGTGTGCACACATACTTAAACATGTACACACACCACACACTATAGACCATCAACTTTTTCCTGGATTCCATTTTCTTACAAAACTATGTATTTATATAATATACAAATATTACCAAACATGGCAGAAGGGACTTTGGAGATATGTCCAAGTTTTCTTGAGATAGAGTGATGGCCCTAGATTCATCAAACAGACAAAGCCTCTTGTCTGCCAACATGAAGGTGATATCCCAGGATGCCATATTCCCTCAGTGATCTTTCTGGCTTCCGGGAAATATACAGTGGTGCCAGCAAGGAACTGGCTTTCCTGCACAGAGACTTCTGGGACCAAGGACAAAGGCCACTGTGGAGATGCTCTTAGCATCTCATTAGATGGATGAGAGATGTTTCTCCTAATGCCTTAGAAAGTACACAGGGACCACAAGGAATTTCATCTCTGTTTAATATTCAGATGAAAGAGGGGAAGATTATTTGTCACAGAAGAGGAGTCAAGACCAAGTAAATGAAGTCTTGCCACTAAAAAACAAACAAACAAACAAACAAACAAACAAACCAGCATCGCACATTGGCTGGCCTTAAAATATCATTGTTTCCTATCAACAGTTTAGAGTTCTTTATAAGTGGATATGCCCCAAGCAGGTGCATGGTCTTAACCTGGCTTTGATACCCATGTGACTAGCCTGCATTTATATAGTGCTTTTTGTACGAGATCTAAGTTCTCATGGGATGAATTTTACGGGTTTATACGATCCCACCCCTTTTCTAAGTTCATTTGCCATCCTCACTGACTCTTCCATAATTGCAGTATCTCCCATGGCCCCTACAGGATCTTGGTTGTTTAGTAGGCAAGGGAACTAAATGTAATTGGTTTCATCATGTGACATTGATGTTTACACCATGAACTAAATAATGAGCTCCTGAGTCTACGTGAGTCTTCACATTGTAGGGCATCACTTAATATAAACACCATAACCTTGTAATATCACATTCACAATATGTTAGAATTCTTAATCTCCCCCCCCCCCAGGGAGAGTGCCATAGGGAACTGTCACGAGCTGATCATTCAAAAACTTGCTTGTTTTGAGACAGGTTATCAGGTAGCCTAGGCTGGCCTCAAATTTGCTAGGAAGTAAACCTATAACTTCTGATCCTCATGGCTTTCCCTCCTGATTACAGGTGTGTATCACCATGCCTAGTTTATGTGGTGCTGGGGACGGAGGTCAGGGTTTTGTTCACGTTGAGCAGGTTCTCCAACAACTGACCAACAGCCTCGTCCGCTCATTCGACAGAGACCAGATGGACATATACTAACCACAATGAACTGTCCACCATTTCATGTGTGTGTGTGTGTGTGTGTGTGTGTGTGTGTATGCATGCATGTGTGCACATGTGTGTGCATGCTTGTATAGAGGACAGAGGTCAACTTCAGGTGTGGTTTCTCAGGTATAGCTCAACTTGTTGCTTGATACAGTGTCTCTCAGACAGTGGATTGACGGATTGGGTCAGTGCTGGCACACAGTTTGTCATCTGAGTCATCTTCTCGGCCCTGTGTTGGGATGTGGGCCAAATGATCTCTAGGCCTGGACTCCTTTCATCAAAACATCCTGGCCACTTAAATTAAAATAGAAGGTGTAGTTCTGGTTTCATTACTCTCGGGTCATGTGATGCAAATACAGTAGCTAATGGCTACAGCAGGTATTCTCCATTTCAAGCCCAGAACCCCTGGAAGCCCATTTCTTACAACAGGAACTTGTCCTGCTGTCAGGGCACTAGGGCACATCTCAACGGGTGCTGGAGAAGCCATGGCTGGCAGAGTTCCTCGGGATGACGTCCTGGTAGAAAGATCCTGCTTCCATGTAACCAGCTGAGCCTGGCTCCAGAGCAAGAGTGACAGCAAAGCCAGAGGCTCCAGACACGTGTGTATGTGAGCTAGAGAAGCACAGGACCAGGCCCCATCGCTTGCACACAGCCAGGTCCCCCTCTTCACAGCGGTCTAAGCTACACTTGTGTCTTTCTCTGTGTGTTTGGGTTAAGCCAGGTGCCCTCACTTCTTTTCTCTTGGGATAAAATGCCCTGACTCACAGAAAGAAACATAGGGGGGAAAGAGTTTATTCATTTCCACTTACAAATTCCAGGTTCCGGTTCATCACTGCAGGGACACCAAGGCAGGAGCTTCAGACAGCTAATCACACCCACAGCCAAGAGCGGAAAGAATAAACTTATCCATGTGTTCTGCTGAGCTACTTCCCCCCACTCTTGTAAAGTACAGGACCCAAATCCAGCCGCTATCTTTTCTCAGTCTATTGGTGCAATCGACACCTCTCCCCCCACCCGTGATCAAGCAATCTCTCACTGAGATGAGACCCTCTTCCCAGGGGAGTCTAGATCGCGTCAGGCTGACAGTTAAAGCTGACCATCATACTGGAATAATACTCACAGTGGCCACTGACCCATCAAGCTCTCCCTTGTGACCATCTTAGCTCCACTAGTCCCCAGCACGTCTTCTGCTGCCCCTTCCTGGAGTGTGGCACTCAGCATTCCTTTTCACTGCTCTGGGAAGCCCGGCAACCTGGCATTCTGGTTTTGAAGTTTCTTGGGTTGGATCTCCTCTTCTCTCATGTAATGATCCTTAATTCTTTTATGGTGCAATCCCTAATTGCCCAGGACACAGGGGTCCTGGAATCATCTCACCAGGATTTCTCACATGTAATTTTATGGGTTTGTGGGAGTGAGGATTCCTCAAACCTCATGTGTGCACCCTGGACGTCAGATCAAGTGTCCCTACAACTAATTAGCCTGTTCCCCTCATCTGAGACCCTGCTAGACCTTGGTAAGAAACTGTCAGTTGTCCTGAACTGTTGGATCCCTAGCGCTACCTGCAAATCACTATGTGCCAGGGCTCTAACAAGACATCCTCTTAGGTTTTAGAGTGTAAGCCCTAAAATCAAGGTGGGTGCTCCTGTAGGAGAGTTGTGCCTTGCTTTTTTCTAGCTCTTGAAATTCACCCGATTTCTTTAACTTGCTGTCCTTTCTTCTATCTTCAAAAGCAGTAACATAGCGTCCTCAAATCTCTCTTCATATCTTTGCCTCCTCCCTTTCTCCCTTTTTCTTCCCTCTCTTCCTTTTTCCCTGACTCTTTCCTTCCTTCCCATCTCTCCCCCTCTCCTCTTCCTTCCCATCTCTTTCATTCTTTCTTTTCCCATCCCTCTCTCTTTCTTCCTCTTTCTCCCCCTTTCATCTCTTTCCCACTATCTTCTTTCCTTTTCATTCTTGTCTCTTCCTCCTGCCCACTCCGTTCTTTCCTTTCATACTCTCATTCAATACTTCTCTACCCCACCTTTCCTCCCTCCATCTTGTCTCCATCACCTTTCACCCATCTCTCCATGCATTCCTCTCTCCTTATTTCTCACTTTCTTCCTCCATCCCTTTCTCCCATTGTCCCTTGTATCATCTTTTGTCACAGCTGCCTCTGAGACCCTGACTCTTTGGCTTCACTGATACTCTTAAAATACACATGTTTGTATCATCAGATCTGAGCACCCTACCTTAGTCACACCTCCATTACCTTTTGCTGTGAGGATAATTTCATTTACACACTTTTCAACACTTGCTTCCAGTTGCTCTGCTTATATTCCTTAGGCCCTATTTCCTGGCTAAGAACAGGCTTAGAGCTTTAGAACATCATGACTGAAGAACAGCCTCCCTATTTGGAGACTCCCATTCTCCAGAGGTAAAGGCTCTCTCCTGTGCATAGTCTCAGGTGATGAGAGGAATACCCAATCAGTAAGAAGAAGGCATAGATAGCTAATAGTATATTTCCTTTCACCAGCAATGGGGACAGAAATTATATTGGCCATTCTGGCTCCACCACGTATTGACCTGCTCATTTGACAGAGACCCAGTTTCAGAACTCCTTCTGGAAGATAGTTTGGAAACAATACTGGTGTGGCTATACATCTGTTCTACACATCCATATAAATTTCCTTTTCTCTGCACCACCTTTGACTTTCTTTTCCCTGTTTGGGGCAGGGGTTTCCAGAATAAAGCAACTGTAGGGATTTGATAGCACCAAAAGAAGAAACTGAAGAAATAAAAAACCTTTGGTGGTTAATCTTGATTATCAATTCATAGGATCTAGAATCACCATAGAAACAAACCTTTGATCATATCTGTGAGGAACTTTCTAAATTATGTTAAATGAAGTGGAAAGACCCATCCTACATGTCCGTGGCAGCAATCCATGGTCTGGGGTCCTGATGCCAACACACAGGGGAAGCCAATGCCCATCTCCCTCTGCTTCCAGACTACTTCCTGCTGCCATGACTTCCTTGTCACGACAGACTCTGCTCTCCGACTGTGAGCTAAAATAAAACTTTCCCCCATTGGTTGCTTATGTCCGGCATTGTGCCATATCAGCGAGGCAAGTACCTAACACTATTGTGTTAGAACAGCTGATGGGTGGATTGTGCCTTTGCCCCATCTGAAAATTTGACCTATAATTATAATATAATAATAAATGTGTGTGCTATAGTAATCATTTACTGAAAGCAGCCAACAGGTTGGAAACAATCTTATAAATTAAATATCCATCATAAATGTTGGCAACAACTTGTGAAGATAGCTTGATGTCTGCTTGTGGTTATCATTGCTATTCCAAGTCCACTGGGGTCAATAAAATGACTTTTCCCCTTGTGAAACTTTGTTAAAGATTTCTGTAGAGAATCCCTCATCCCTTTACTGTGGCATGGCTTCTGTGCTGCTCAATAAACACAGAGCAAAGCTCTCTGCAAGGGACACACAGCAATAGGGACAGACAGACATAGGCAGTCCAGTTACCACTAAACTAAAGACAGATGAAAGGCACAGAGAAAGATGCAGAGAACAAGTTTGGGTTTCCCTTTGGTCAAGTTAATCTAAAATGAAGTCTTTGTTCTCACTTTTAATGTGACATCAACACATGTTTTAATACATTGATTAATGCATTTGTAGAGGTTAAAAATGATAAACAGAGAGCAGAAGGAGCCATAGCTGAGGGTGAATGAAAGAGTAGCTGGGGTGTGTGGTTAAGGAAATCCAGTACTGTCAGGTGACTAGGTGGGAATGACTCTGTATGTAGCTCAGTGTAGACGCATGAAAGGTAAGAACCACATTTGAAGGTCACTCCTGCTTTCTAGAACTTAACAATCTTGAATGACGTTTTGAAAACTGAGAAGCAGAGGCCAGAGAGATGGCTCAGTGCAGCATAAAATGCTTGCTGAGCAAGTGTGAAGATTAGAGTTCGGATACCCAGGCCTCACAGCATCGGGTGGATGTAGTGGTTGGTTAGTAATCCTGTATCTCAGAAGATAGACACTCATTCTCCAGGGCAAACTGGAGAGCAGGACTAGCTCAGCCAGTAAGCTCTGGCCTCAGCAAGGGCCTGCTTCAGCAAGTCAATTGGAGAATGATGAAGGAAGACAGCAGATGCCAATCTCTAGCCTCCTTACACGCCTGTACACATGTGCACCTGCAAATGTATGTATCTACTTACATAAAAACATTCATGTATGAGCACCACACACACATATAAATGCCATAGAGGACATTAGGTCACGTGACCAAATGATGCGCTAAACCAAATAATTCATGACTGACTCTTAATTTTACACGTTACTTCTACTGTCAGCACATGAGAGCTGCAACTCCAGCATCGGTGGGAAGAGCCCACTGACTAACAAGGAGGTCTCAGGACCATCCCAAAGTTCATTATCCAGTTACTGGGAGATGTAGAGAAAACTCCCTTAAGACGCAATCTTACTGGAAAATGACTGACTTGAAAAAGAATTAGATCTAGTTAGTCACCAATGCATTCCTATGCCAAACAATTCTGTATAAACTTGTTGTAGGGTTTAAATAAAAAAGGAACAAGTAATTAGGACAAAACAAGAAATATATGTAGAAACAATTTTATATAATAAATTATTTCTTTAAGTAAAGCTTACCTGTCTGTGTACATGTACACGTGTGTGTATGTATGTGTGTGTGCTTGTGTTCATGCACAATTTGTACATGCCAGAGGGTAACCTTGAAAAGCAAATCACTTTTCTTTCTTTAAAAATGTATTTATTATTATTGCTTACCTGTCTGTGTACATGTACACAAATGTATTTATTATTATTATCAAATGTATTTATTATTATTAAAGCTTACCTGTCTGTGTACATGTACACATGTGTGTATGTGTGTGCTTGTGTTCATGCACATATGTGTACATGCCAGAGGGTAACCTTGGAAAGCAAATCACTTTTCTTTCTTTAAAAATGTATTTATTATTATTGCATGTTGTATATATGTTGGGAGGACATACATGTCACAGACCTTTGTGGAGACCAGAGGACAGCTTTGTGGAGTCCATTCTCTGTTTTTACCTTTACACAGGTCTGGGGATTGAATACAGGTCCCTGGATTTGTACACCAAGTACCTTTACCCACTGCACTGTCTCCTTGGCTCCTTGTAAAATATTTTTTTTTGCATGTTAAACATGTAAAATTGCCAACTCAGATGCTCATGGATGGCACTAAACCTGTCCTGATGGCTGGAATGGCAACAAGGACATTCACAGAGCACTCATCATGTGTGCCCACCACCAGGGTCTCTGCAGTTCATCAGCACAACACCCTGGCTGGTGGGCATTACTCTCCCCTCACAGCAGAGCCCTGAAGAGACAGGGCATTAGTAATGACACAGGGGTCAACATCAGAGTCCTGTCTCCCTTGAGGTTCAGTCTGAGCAGTGTCAGGTAACTAGAGCAGAAAGAGACAGAGAGGCACGTGGGTATCAAGCGCTGCTCAATCTGTCTGCAGTAGAATCGGGATGTGCACATTGACTGACTGACTTGAGGAACAGGGCCCTGTGCTCAAGGGTAGGGAGTCAAATCTTTTTTATTTCATTCAATACTGGGCTCTTGACTTTGAGGATTTGGTTTAATCCTTGTAATCCTAGGAAGGATTATTAGCTCTGTTTTACAGATTAAGTAAAGTTAATTCATGTTGCAAATCTCTGCTTGTAGTTAAAGGCAAGTTCCAAACCAGAGTGCACATGCTTTCAAGTTCATGGCCTGAAGTCCTTACCCTCCTGGGCTGGGGAGGTGGCCCAGGCTATACAGTGCTTTCCTTGCAAATATGATGGCCTGAACTTAACCCCCAGAACCCACAACAGCAAGCCAGGCACGGGGGAGCACACTTGCAATCCCAGCTCTGGGAAGGCAGAGATGTGCAAAATCCTGAGGCTCACTGGCCAGTCAGCCTAGACTACTTTGTAAGTTCCAAGTTAGTGACAGGTCCTGTCTCAAAAGAAATCAAGGCAGACAGTCCTTTAGGAACAGCAGCTGAGGTTATCTTGGGCTCCCACATGCAAGCGCACACCCAGGCACCTGCACAAATACTTACACATACCACAGTTTAGTAAAAAACAACATCTTTACCTCAGCTCCTCCAAATGTGTCTGTATTTGAGACAAAGTGACTAAGAGAATGGGCCAACTATTGTTCACTGAACATGGGGACAGGTGCAAGAAAGGAAGGTGTCCCCTGCCTGGGTCAGGATTATTGTAGGAGAAAGCCATACATTACAGTCCTAATCCAGTAAAGCTAGTGTTCTTACAGGAAGAAGAGGTGGATGGAGATGGGCACACGAAGAGACACCCTTGAAAACTGTATATGGCAGAGAGTGGCCAAGAGAAAGCAGGGAGACGGTCACTGATGCCTCAATCTAGGGTTTCCTGGACTATGAGAAAATGGGTTTTGTTGCCTGTGGTAAGGGTTATAGCAGCCCTGTTCACCTGAGGCAGTGTGTGATGGGAATTCAAGCCCTGATTGGGCATGTCTTTATGTTGTGGGAAATCTCAGGAGAGGGGTGGAAGGCAGCCAGGCAAGGGTACGCAGAGTTCAGCAGAGACAGGATGTTGGTCATTCAAGAGGGATGTAACAAGGGTCAGAGACCTCCCGGATGATGAGCATGGGGTTGGGAAAGACACAGCTTGGCAGAGGGAGAGGGAATGACATTCCAGGCTACTGCGCAGCTGGTTCCTCTGGATCTCAGAGCCTCTTCCACGGCCTGTCTGGCTGAACATTTGTCTAGTTCAGCACACATGTGGACACGGCTCTGAGGGATGTTGTCTAGTTCAGCACACATGTGGACACGGCTCTGAGGAATGTTGTCTAGTTCAGCACACATGTGGACACGGCTCTGAGGAATGTTGTCTAGTTCAGCACACATGTGGACACGGCTCTGAGGAATGTTGGCCCCAGTCAAGCACGAGACACGAGATGGCGTGTGAATCAGCGGTCTCTTCCCCTCAAGCACGAGACACGAGATGGTGTGCGAATCAGGGGTCTCTTCCCCTCAAGCACAAGACACGAGATGGTGTGCGAATCAGGGGTCTCTTCCCCTCAAGCACAAGACACGAGATGGTGTGCGAATCAGCGGTCTCTTCCCCTCAAGCCCAGAAAATGAGCAAAAGCAAAAATTCAGTAGCTTCTCATGTTTAGTATGAGACCAGGGGGGTGAGACCTGAAGGTTGACCCCCAAAGGACATGGAATCTAGTTAGATTCCACTTGGCCAAAGAACAAGAGAGCCAACAACAGACCAGTCACACGACTGAATTTTGAACTTGGGGATAAGTGAAGGGAGGGGTCCTCAGCCTCACACACAATGGATCAACTAAAATAAGTCCTATGAGGTCAATCAAATACCATCACCCCAGCCCCATACTCTGTCAAATAGTAAGAGCAGGTGTGTTTTAAAGCTGGCAAGAAGTTGGAAGGGAAAATGCCTTGGTTGAGATCCAGACATTAGTGTACCCCAAACTTCCCAACCCCAAGCCCCTACAACAATAAGAAAAAAAGGGAATCAATATAGCTTGGGCAAAGAGAAATCTATTGTAATGGGGAAGAAACCCACATGATGGACATGATAGTAGGAAAAGATACTAAATATTTGAGATTCTGCTCTATTGTCTGATGGATTCCATTCAAATACCAAGCAGACAGAGGCAGTTACAATGGCTCAAAGTTGAGGCATGTGTGGAGGAGAAAGCCACTGCCTGGCCTTGGGAAATTCTCTCTCCATGATTCAACTTGGGCTTTTGGCCTTCTATTACTTGGCTTCAGAAACAACCCCCAGCTTCCAGAACATTCTTGGAGAAAGTGCCCACCAGTGCTCTCCGTCTGCAGGCAAGCATCCACAGAGAAGTCAGTGTCCATGTCCGCCCCAGCTGGTGCTCCCATAAAAATGCATTGGCACGTCTAGTCTTATTGAATCTTGTTATGCCCTGTTCTGTGGATATTCCTGGGAGGACTAATCTGTGAGAGAAGCAAGGTGGGATGAAGGGGAATGGGAGAGAAGGAGGGAGGATAAACCAAGTTGGATATGTACTGAAAACAAAACAAAAACAGAATGCATTGGTGCATATGTACTGCTCAAGGTCCATCCAAGAGCCTAAGGCCCTGGAAAGGCTAGATAGGACTCAGGTAAAGTGGATCCAGGCCTTGAGAACAAGGAATCCTCTGTTTTGTTTTCCTGACCTCTTAAATAGAGTGAATTCTGTGTTCTTTCTACAATGCTCCTTTTAAAGTTGCTTATTCCTTTCTTCATTCTGCTCATGTACCTTGTGGTGGACAAAGGTTAGGTCATGAAGCCCCTCACGGTCTCTACTTTCCTGAGCTCATGGAAGGCAGTCATGATGAGTGGACAAACACAGTGACTGGCTGTATTGAGGGCAGGATAGGATAGTAGATCTGAAGCAGGCATGAGCAAATTTTGGTTACCGCATCCAGGCCCATCCATGTTGTCCCTGGAGAACGGCTGGATGAAGAAATTGATAAGAATCCTGCTGGGCAGAAGGGACCCTGAGGGACAGCCCCTCGTAGTGTCAAGAAAGAATATGTATAGACACTTGTGATGGACATCTGGGGGACCTGTCGCGGCAATGCTTCAGCAGTACAATGTTTAAACAGGAATGGTGTCATGACCACTAGAGAGCCACCGTGGTGTCTGCCACCTACCATCCTCATTCTTCCCTCTTCTATCCTTTTCTCCTCCTCCTTCCTCTCTCTCCCTCTCTCCCTTTGTAAGTGTAGATAAGTAGGCTAATTGAATGATCAGTGAGCCTCAGAAGTCTCTATCCCCCCTCCACCCCCAGCACTGGGATTTCGAACATGTCACCATGCCTGGCTCTCTTTATATGGATTCTGAAGTTCAAATTCAGGTCCTCATGCTGCAGAACAAACACCTTGTCTGCTGTACTCCTTGTGCGCTCAAGTGCCAGGTGTGTCAGCACTTGCTAGCACTTTGCTCCTGGAGATCTATTACTCCTCTGTCATCTGGCAAGCTTCCCTTTGCATAGTTCCAAAACCACACACTTCTGCATTGCCACAATTCAGATAAAAAATACCAAGTCCCAGTAACACAGTTAGACTTTAGCTATCATGGCATACGAACTGGGGATGGTTGTGTAAAACATTAGTTCTTGTGTCCATGAATTATTGCAAAGCTACAGATAGATATCTTAAGGGGAAATGTGCCACTTCATTCTAAGACTGGATAGCAGTCATGTAGAATCCATTTTTTTTTCACTCACACACAGCTAAGTGTGTGGCTGTGCTCTTTCTTTGTCACCTAGTGGCAAATCCTGGTTCATAAGTAGATGGGTGTGATGGTTAGTGCTCATGGTCAACTTGACCAAATCTAGAGTCACTTGGGAGACGGGCCTCTGGACCTGTCTATAAAAGATTGTCTTGAGTGTGTTAATTCGTGTGAGAAGACCTGACCTCTATGGGTAGCACCATCCCCTGGATGGGATCCCTGGCTGTATAAGTGAAGAGAGCTGAGCACCAGCATCCACTGCTCGCTGCTCCTTGATTAAAGATGTGATGTTAACCACTGCCTGAAGCTCCTACTGCCTCCCTGATTCCTCTGTCGTGGTGGAGTGTTCCTTGAACTGTGAGCTACAGTAGAATCTTTCTCTCTGAAGTTTATTTGTCAGAGTATTTTATCACAGAAAAAGGAGCTAAGACAATGAGCAAAAGGGGAAATCGGGCAACAAAAATGAAAGTGCAGTAACAAACTGAACAAAAAGATAGTAGTGGGGTGACATCACACTCAGTGTCAGTAGCAGGAGAAAGAGCTAAGCCCAGGGAGGCCGACACTGTGGTTTCAGGATGGATCAAGAGTCACGGCTGGAGGAAGTTAGTGAAAATGAGCTTACTGTCACGAATGACGAAAATACTTGTCACAGCAAGGGTGAAGATGTCCTTGAGTGACATGAGCCAAAACCTGGAGGACTCGCTGAGATGTCCCGACAGAAAGGAAGCATAGGGTAAACCTTTGGAAGTGTGGAAAGTGATCCAAACTTTTAAAAAGAGCTGAAATCTTGACAAGGCTTGGAAAAGTGGCTTCTGCTCTATCAGACTGCAGAATGAAGATGGTAAGTGTACGTGACAAAGAAACAAAACACTTCCGTTTGCTTCACATGTTTTAAATCACAGTGCACCAAGCAAGCATTAGTTCCTCTGCTCATTTAGACATGTGTGTGTAATATATGTATGCAGTAAATGTATGTGTGTGTGCAATTGCATATGGCAGTGAAGAGCATTGGGTGTTCTGCTCTGTCACCCTCTTCCTTATTCCCTTGAGACAAAGTTTATCACTGAACCCCCAGCAATCATCCACAATCCTAGGGTTGTAGGAGTACTTGTGACCACACCCAACTTTTTTTCTTTTTCTTTTTCCTTTCTATGTGGGTACTGGGGATTTGAATTCAGGTCTGCATACTTTCACAGCAAATGCTTTGACACTCTGAGCCGTCTCCCTTGCTCCAGTGTTACTACTTTTCTTTTCCTACACACTTGCCAGAGATAGTAAAGAATTTTTGATGTTTTTACAAAGATGTTTAATGATCACAGACACTTGGCTTTTTCTCGTTGGTTATTAATATTGTGCCATATGATGTTAGCCTTGTTGTCTACAGTAAAAGACAAAGACTGTCTGGACTGTTAGTCCAGGCTAACACGGTGATTGTTAATTTGGCACATTATCTAACCCTGACCACCTCTCCCCTCCTGTGTTCTTGATTCTAGTGAAAATGAGTAGGATGTTAGGGTGGCCAATAGCCCTGTCCTTCTGTCTAAACCATTGTGAATGCTACTACTTGTCTTGTCATTATCTTTGCTACTAATTAGCCCCACATCCAGCCTGGTGTACTGAACTTGACCTTTCCCCCCATTGCCACTCTCCAGCACTCACTTTTTAGCTGGTTTTCATTCACCGATTTCCGTTTTAGTTAATGTGTGGTTCATGAAAATACTAGAGCCATTGATCAGGCTACAGCACCCTACTTCTCAAAAACAAGTATTAATAGCCTGTTGCTTGTGAGGGGCTGGACTTCCCAGCACTTTTCAGAGATCACCCCACTCGCCGGACCTTGATGTCTTTCCTTGTGATGATTCCTCCTTCTGGCCCACCTTCTCCCTCTTTTCTGGGCTAATTCCACTTTCCCTGTAAGGTTCATGGTAAGTGAAAGCCTTCCCAGTGTCCCTAGCTTTAGTCACTGCCTTTTCTGTGATTCTGTAATGAGAGCTCTGACGTATGTGGTCTCTCTTAAAAGTAGAGAGCTACTTTTAACTGCTGCTTTTCCAGAGGGTTCAAGTTTGACTCTCAGCAGCTCACACACTGCCTATAACTCCAACTCCAGGAGGATCCGATGCCTCTGGCCTTGGTGGGCACCCGCCACAGAGACACATACACATAAGTAAAAACACTAGCAATAAATCTTTAAGAAAAAAAGAGCCTTGGCAAATTTACTATAGAATTATTAATTTCCTTATTTTCCTTTTGTGTGTATTTTTGTGTATATGCATGCAGAGTGCAGAGAATAATGTGTCTAAGTTGCTCTCTGCCTCATTTTTTTCAGGCAGTGGCATCTCTGAACCTGGAACACAGCGATTTGGCTAGATTGGCTACCAGTGAGCTCCAGCGATCTGTCTGCCTCTGGCTCCTCAGCACTGAGCTTGCAGACATCAGTAGGTTTTGTTTGTTTGTTTGTTTTTGTTTTATTTGTTTGTTTTTTGGTAGGTGCTAGGAATTCAGACTCAGGTTCTGAGCCTTTATGGTAAGCTTTACTGATTGAACCATCTCCCCAGACCCTACAATGTATTTGTTATATAACTCCATTTTTGTAATAGATAAATGATTATCTAGGAGAATACAATCCATTACGATGAGGATCTTCCCACATTCTAAGTTTTCATTCAATAAAACAGCAGCACGGATGTTTGCACCAATGGTACCCCTCACGATGTAAAGAGAAGGTGCTATGGATGGGACCAAAATTATACAAGAGTTCCAGTACGTGACTAAGGGTCAGTTTAATAATTTTGTAAAGCTACAGGAGAAAACTCTGGGGTTAGGCATATTGCTAGTAAACCACCAATCAGTGCCAGATAGTCTCCTTGTGATAGAGTAAAGGCACACACATTCTCTGAAGATAACCGTTTGGAGTCCCAAAGTTGAAAGAGCTTCCTTTAGACACTTGTACTTGCAAGAGAGTAACTTCAATAGTAGATGCTTACACAGAACAATGAATTCTTTGGACTAGCTGTGCACTTCAGAATCAGGCGCTAGTTGGGAAATTCCTACTGCCATGGAAGTCTCACCCAGGACTTAGTGTCTGTGACTGCCCCTCCCAGAAGATTCCTCCAAGAGAGCATCTCTACATGTAAGATATTTGAGCCACAGCTCCTGCCCAGGGGGTGTCCTAGGACATGTTTATGTGGTACAGGGGAAGGAAAAGCAGAGAAAAGCATTCCTGTCTGTGGCTCAGAACATAAATCCGTCGGAAGGATCCTCCCAAGACAGCTTGTCCAAGGAGTAATGAAGTGAGGGAAGTTGCAAGGAAACAGGGAGGAAACTGTAAACTCCGCATCATTCTGTCTGATTAGGGAATTAGCCAAGACCAAGCGGAGCTGGTGAGAAGAGATGCGTACATTTCCCTTGGGATAAGGGACCCCGTGGGTCTGCCTGTGCGGGGAAGGGAGGTGCCACTCCCCGAGGCTGGCTCCAGGCTTTTAAGCTGGCCCTGTTTTGAAAGTACTGCCTTTCTGCACAAATCAAAGTGAGTGGCTTTGAAGAGGAAGTCAGTGTTGATGGGGAAGAGGGGAAGTTGATAGAATCACAAAGCCCATATTTGCAGCTAGGCTGAGCGCATGTGCAGACCGTTGCCCAAACCACTGGGAACACTAAGCTTGGGTTGAGTTGCTGGCTGTGTCTTTGCTTTCTTAGAACTCCTCAAGGAGTCTAAGAGCCTCGATGCTAACATATATGCTGTAAAGTTTTTCTCATGGAAGTGAATCACCAGAAGTAATATTGGCCATCTTATTTTAATGAATTAGTTAGTACAGTGTATCCATATACATAAATATATATGTGAGTGTGTGTGGGCATGTGTATATGTGTGTATGGAGGCTAGAGGACAACCTCACTTGTTCTTCCAATGCTATGCACCTTAGTTTTTGAGATGGGGTCTCTCATGGGCCTGGAACTCACCAAGTAGGCCAGGTGGGCCAGCAAGCTTCAGGGTTGGCTTGTCTCTGCTTACCCAGCACTGGGGTTGTACCACCATGCCAAGCTTTGTTTTCGTTTTGTTTTGTTTTAAGACTTTAGTTCTGGGGACCAAACTCACGTCCTCAAGAGACAAAAATCCTCCACTGACTGAGCAGTCTCCCAGCTCCTACTGACCATTCTATAACAACACTTGAAAACCTTTCTGAATGGTTGTGAAGTTATTTATCTTTGTTTCATGGGAGTTCAGTAAAGTAACGTGATCAGTACCAATTCTAAAGCTTTAGAGACCTGGACCTCTTTTCCGACCCTCACGTGCTCACTGGGCAGACTTCAGAAAAGATAAAAAGTCATCTATACTCCTGCTGCAAAACTGTCTTCTTCTGTTTGTCCACACTTAAAAAACTGCTGGTTGCATCATGTGTGTTTGGGGTGTGTGTATGTATGTGTGGGTCCCCTCTGAGGCCAGCAGTGGGAGTGGGAGCCCCAGAGTTGGAATTCCGGGCAGTTCTAAACCACTTGACAGGACACAGCTGCTAGCAACTGAGCTGGGTCCTTGGCGGCAGCAGCCCTCTTACCTATGAGCCATGTCTTCAGGAATGGCCCTTTTGTCCTTGTTTGTTTTACAACTTGCAAACATAATGCCTTTAAACCGAAATACTTAATTGGGAAGTTATACATACATCAATAAATTCACAATTACAAAGTCATTTTTAGTGACACAGAGATACACTGTTCAATAAAATAGTACATCTTGATGTCCTTTTAAAATTTAATCCCCCAGTGTTGAATATTTAAATCACTTTCTGCATAAATCAGAGAAACTAACTATTATCTTATATATTGATTTTTAAGTTGGTCACATCATATTTAAGCATATAATAATCATATATATGTTATGGATATATAAATGTTATTACATTAAATGGTTTATTAATTGTCAAAACAATAATGAGGTTATTATCTGGTGTAGGAGGTCCTTCTGTATTTGTGTTGCTTTCATTGGTTGAAAAAAGAAACTGCCTTGGCCTTTTGATAGGGCGGAACTTAGATAGGCGGGGAAAAGAGAACTGAATGCTGGGAGAAAGAAGGCAGGCAGAGAGCCGCCATGGAGTTGCCAGAGTCAGACATGCTGAGTCTTTCCCAGTAAGCCACAACCTTGTGGTAAACACAGATTAATAGAAATGGGTTAGATCAAGATGTGAGAGTTGGCCAAGAAGAGGCTAGATATAATGGGCCAGGCAGTAATTTAATTAATATAATTTCTGTGTGGTTATTTCGGGGCTAAGCTAGCTGGGCAGCGGGATGCAGCCCGCTCCTCATACTACAATTACCCTTATGATGAAATCATTGGGCACATTCATTATTATTTACTGATCCTTTAAAATTAGGTTGATCCTGTCCAGTGGATACAGATTTATCAAACCCCATATCCATCTCTTTAATTTAAAAAATTATATTCATTAAGGGTTAGAAAGCTGAATCAGTGGTTGAGAGCACTTGTTACTCTTGCAAAGGACCCAGGTTCAGTTCCCAGCACCCACATGGTGGCTCACATTAATCTATAACTCCAGTTTCAGAGGCTCTATCTCCCTCTCCTGAACTCATGGACCCCAGGCATGAATGTGCTAAACATACATATATGTGCCAAAAAGCCTCACACACATATAATAACTAAACCCTTAAAAATATTTATTTATTTAGTATATGTGTGTTCGTTTAGTGTGTGTGTGGAGGCCAGAGAACGACTAGCAAGAGTTTTTTTCTTCCACTGTGTAAGTCCCAGGGGTCAAACTCAGGTTATTAGGCTTAGCAGCAGCACTTTTGCCTGAGCCCTCTTACTGATCCTGGGCCCTGTATTTAGCAAAATCAACTTCAGGCATTTATGCTTTCTACAGAGCCCATCTCTCCGCACCCATGGCTGTTCCATTTCCTTGTTTAAATACAGCCACTACCCAGCACTGAACACTTTAAAGTCTCTCGCATTTAATTTCAAGTCAGTTTCCTAATTGCCACACATGCTAGGCATTATGATAGACACTGATGTGTCAGAGAGCCCCTGAGAACTGGTCCCTGCTCTCAAATTGTATGCAGTTGAGCTGAGCATATGAACAAGAAAAGGATGATCAGAATACAATTTGTTAGTGCTAGGCTATAGTGAAGATGCTTGCTTTGTGATTCCAGAGAGGAGACTCCAATCCAGACTGAGGAGCTAGGAAAGCTTCCCAAACAGATGCTGAAGTGTGTGTGTCACATCGGAGAAACAACTGACAGTCAGCCACAGGACAGGCCACAGGATGTCAGAAGCCAACAGAGCCACTGGCTTGGCAGCCCAAAGAAGGTCTAGGGATAACCACACATCAGAGCTGTTTCTCAACTTACAAAAAAAAAGATTTATTATTTTTAATTATGTGTATATATGTGGCTGTGTTTTGACATAGGCACACGAGGTTCTAGTGGAGGCTCAGTAGAGTCATGTCATGTCAACCCGATTGCGTTTCCCCATCTGGAAATGAAGACTGTGGATGGACATCAGCCACAGAGTTCAGGGCTTTGGTTTTGAAGCTTTTGTACAGAGCATCTTGGTCATCCTTGTAAGGTGGAGACGGATGTAAAGTACCAACTGGTGGGATGCTGATGTGTGAGGCAAGAGATGATGGGTGTAAGGTGGAGACGGACGTAAAATACCAACTGGTGGGATGCTGATGTGTGAGGCAAGAGATGATGGGTATAAGATGGAGACAGATGTAAAGTACCAACTGGTGGGATGCTGATGTGTGAGGCAAGAGATGGTGGGTGTAAGGTGGAGACAGATGTAAAGTACCAACTGGTGGGATGCTGATGTGTGGAGGCAAGAGATGGTGGGTGTAAGGTAGAGACGGACGTAAAATACCAACTGGTGGGATGCTGATGTGTGGAGGCAAGAGATGGGGCCACTGTCCTCATTCCTGCAGTTTTGCCAACCTGCAGTTGAATGGTGGTCCTGCTGCATTTGGAAGAGTGGGCCTGATGGCAGATATCACATTTCATGTTAACTCTCAGACATGAGTGGTCAGGAAATAATATCACATATGAAAGATGTGTGTGCAGTCACTCTGCATTGCGGTGACAAGAGGCCTGATGGACGCCTCTTAAAGGGAAGAAATATTTGTTTGGGCTCACAGATTCCAGCCCAGGCTTGCTTGGCTCCTTCTTTCTGGGGTTTGGGTGAGGCAGGAGCATCATAGCCGAGAGAGTGCGGAGAGGGAAAGCTGCTTACCTTCCTGGCTGCCAGGAAGCAGAGCGACAGAAAAAGGGATTGGTGGGAAGACGAGATCTGTCGTTCAAAGTCAGCTGTGTGTCATAGTCATAACTACTTCATATGATAACAGCTCTTTCACCTATGGGTTCATCCGTTGAATGGTTCTAGCCGTTGACAAAGTTAGATCCCCAGTACAGCACTCATAACCCAATCAGCAACCAAGCCCTTAACATATGAGCTTAGAGAATGTGGCTTTCTCTCTATGTCTTCAGATGATCTTCTTTTGGTCATGCCTATATGCACAGTTTCTCCTCTAACAAGAACTATAGTAATACTAGCTTAGGGCTCAGAAGCTAGAGATAGCCCAGTGGGTAAAGGTGCTGCCACTAAGCCTGATGACCTGAGTTTAATCCCCAGGGCTCACATAGTAGGAAGAGAAAACTGACTCTTGGCAAATCGTCCTCTGACCTCCTCACAAATGATGGGTCATGTGTGCACCCTCATACATATAAAGACACGCAAGTACATACACTAAAACAAACAAATGAATGTAAAAATTAGTTTAGAGCTTAGCCCAGTGATTTCAACTTTTCTTAGATTATCTCTCTCTTGAAAAAGTGATTAAGAGCTAGTGAATTCTGAAGCCATATTTGTGAGACCATGGCTTGGGGACACATATTTAGGTTACCTCAAATCTATATTCCAGCATCTCTTTGAAAACCCAATATCCAGGACTAGGTGGTGGTGGTTCACATTTTTAATACCAGCACTTAGGAGGCAGAGGCAGACAGATCTCTATGAGTTCAAGGCCAACCTGTTCTACAAAGGGAGTTCCAGAACAGCCAAAACTGTTACACAGAGAAACTCTGTATCAAAAAACAAAACAAAACAAAGCCAAACCAAAACAAACCCAATATCCAGGGCTAAGGATTGAATTCCGACAGTCAGTCTTGGCCGCAAGCACCTTTACCCAGAGTCATCTTAATAGCACCAAATGCCTCATCTTGCTTCCACCCCTCAGTTCTGAGATTTTTGGGCATGTGCCTCATACACGTGACTGGCACCTGAGTTACATCCCAGCCCTGATTTTTTTAAAAAAGGGATTATGCAAAAATAGCAACCTCAAGAGTAGAAACTTTATGTTTGTTGACTTGAGTTCAAGGACAGAGAATCACTTCTAGGCTTCACCTTCAGGAAAGGCTCCATGGGTTTTGGAAATGATAGAATTGGTGGTTGGGATCATGAGGCCACCCTGATCCCTGAGAACAGAAAGCTGGCTTGCTAATAGACAGCACAACCCCATCACTGACTGCTCTGACATCACAGAAGGATGGAGAGTGGCTGTCTTGATTGTCTCCCTTGTCAAAAAAAAAAAAGAGCTGAGAGTCATGCTTTACTAAATAATTAGAAAAACGTGGGACATCTCACGTTTCCCACCACTCTGCAGACTGGTATGTAGCATTCTAAAGCTCCCAGGTACCCTTAATTACAGCGTCTAGAGAGTTCCAGATGGGAACACCCTGCTCAACTGTTTTCTCAGTTTTCATCTGGATAGTGAAGAATGAAGCTTTCTTTATTCAAGCCACCAACTGGAGAACTTCATTCTGCATTTTGCAGATTGGTCTGCAAGCAAAATCGTCAGTTGGAAAACAAAACAAAACTCTTGAAGAACTGCCTTGAGATTTGAGAATTCAATCAGTCTCAAGAATGTCTTTTGGTAAAGACACTTAAGTTTGGTCAGGACTCGTGGGGCTGCGGTTGGCTCCTTGTCTCTGAGGTCGGGCATGCCCAGTGGTGTGGTTAAATATCATCAGGGCTGAAGCTGACCAGAGTCTGCTCAAGGTAGTTGTGCTGAAGTGATGTTGAAGAATGTTGGAGGAAATTGGGCTATTTAACCAAAAGAACAAAAGACGGAGGGGCAGTGAGGTCTCTGCTTCCTAGTTCAACTCTGTCTGTCACTCCCAGCACAGCGCAGTATTTGCCACGAGATGCTGGACTGTTTTCTTTCTCCATCAGTCAGGGACTTGTGGAAAGGAGCTCTTCCGCTTTCCCAACCCCGGTGTGTCTGCAAATCCACATCCAGAGGGTGGGGCCCAGTGGATGCGGGAACTCATGAGTGAAGTAGAGGAACTCCACTGTAACTTACTTAGAAATGGCAAAGGGTGTGCTTAACCTGTAAGATGACTCGGCGTTAACATTATGAGACAAATGATTACTGTGGGCTGGGGGAAGGCTCAGTCAGCAAAGTCCAGGGACCTGAGTTCAAATCCCAGAACCCTGTAAAGATGTCAAGCGTGGTGGTGCAACCTTGAACTTCACTGGGTGAGGCAGTTTTTGCGGCAAGCACCTTTGTCACAACAACAGGGTAGAAAATAGGAGAGCACAGAACATGGGAGATAGGATGGAGGCAAAGAAACAAGTCCGAAACGGTTCAGCTGTCCAGGTTGGGCACACCGAGGAAGTGATGTTATCATGAGACCCAGAACAGAGAAAACAGAGAGTGAGATTGTTCTATCCGCCAAGCATGTGTTTCTCAGATTTGCTGAGATTTCATCCATCTACCTTGTTATACCCTATCTGTTAAATGGCCTCATCTGTCAGATCCCGTACCATGTGCTATGCATTTATAAATCCTTACAGTAATCAGACAAGGCAGGGCTCTTACCATACCAGTGTTCAGAGAGGCTAAGTAATTTGACTTTGGAACACATGGCTCATCACTTAGTCTTAGGCTTTCCACATGACCAGAGTGAGTTGGAGATAAGAAATGCCTTTTCTGTTTGCATTTTGTTAGACGTTTCAGTACAGCAAATCATAAAGAGCCCTCAAGAGTTTAGTTTTAATAGCATGGGACAATGATGAGATACCTCTGTCAGCCCTTTAACGGTACAGTCTTAGCCAGTTTTTTGTTGTTGTTGTTGTTGTCAACTTGACACCTGTGAAGCAGGAACCTCAGCCGAAGAATTGCCCCAGATTGGCCCGTGACCATGTCTTTAAAATATTGTCCTTATTGATGATTGATGTGGGAGGGCCCAGCCCACTGTGGGCCGTACCATCCCTAGGTAGGCTTGGGCCATATGGTTTCTGTCTCTGCTCCCACAGTGAGTTTTTGCCCCGACTTCCCTCCATGGCAGACTATGGTCTGGAAGTGTAAGATACAACACCCTTCCCCCAGTTGCTTTGATCAGAGTATTTATCACAGCAAGAGAAAGCAAATTAGAACAGCGACTGTTGATCAGAATTCTAATTCTCCTGAGCTAAGAAGACTTGCTAACAGCATTTCAGGGGAAATGAAGGCGTAGTCACCCTACCAATCCCCAGGCCAACAAGCAGTGCATATTCTCCCCGACAGCTTTGGCCAACCAGAAGTCCTCCACAGCTGCAGTGGACTGGAGGAGAGGATAGTGACTTGTGCTCAGTAAGTTTTCCAGATGGAACTCTGGGCTTCCTATCTGCCCCTGTCTCTGCACCTTCTGAGGTTCCTCTGCCATACCACCTCACAGCCAAGGCCAATTCTAGAACGGGCCAGTCAAGATCTTGGTAAAGCAAGGAAGCCAATAACTAGGCAGACAGCTCTAATTTCAACACAGCCCTGGAGATGAGGCAAGAGAGATGGTAAGAACCCCTGTGTCTGGTCCTCCCTACCTGTCCCAACAATGAATTAGAGGCTAGAATTCCGTTTCAGTCAGCACGCACTAATGTCGCTGTGTGCTCAGCATGTGAAGGCAGGCACAAACAGTACTCTTGGTCTCTTGCCACTCAGGACAGATGGGCAGGTGCAAGTGCTTCTCTTGCAAGTTTGGGTGCTATTGCAGTGGTGGTCAAGAAAAAGCAAGAGAGAGGGCACTTGAGAGAGAAGATGTCCCTTATGTAGGACACTGGAGATAGGAAGATGACTCAGTTGATAAAGCGCTTGCTGTGTAAGTATGAGGAAGCCCTAGCACTCCTCTGAAAAAGCTGGAAGTGATGGTATGGACCTGTAATCCCAGCGCTGGGGAAGCAGAGGCCAGAGGACCTGTAGGGTGCATGGCCCAGTCAGTCTAGGCAAAGCAATGAGTTCCAGGTTTAGTCCCGCCCTGTCTCTAAATAAACAAATTACTACGATGAAGACACTGGATTTCGACCACTGTTCGCTACACATGCATGCAGACGCTCAGGATAGAGCTTCCATCTGTGAATGTGTTATATGTGAAAACAGGTAAGGGAAGGTTTTCTAGGGAGCATCAGGGTAGGAGCAGCGATACTGACACATGAGATCTGAATGAGGTTTCTAAGTAAGGTGAGCTCTTGCCTGACTTCCAGGTGGGCCTTTACATTTCTTTGTTTTTTAATTGTGTGTGTGTGTGTGTGTGTGTGTGAGAGAGAGAGAGAGAGAGAGAGAGAGAGAGAGAGAGAGAGCGAGGGAGGGAGGAAGTGGGTATATACATGTTTGTATGTCTGAATGTGGGTACACATATACCATAGTGCAGAAATGGCAGTCAGAGGCCTTAGGTGTCATCCCCACCTTCTCCTTTGAGATAGGGTCTCTCATTCACCACTGCACATCCCAGGCCATCTGGGGTTTTCTGGTCTCCACCTTCCATCTCAGTGGGAGCAATGGGTAAAATTGTAGACACATTTGCTACATCTCCAGCTTTAGGTGGGTTCTGAGATCTTGACTTGGGTGCTACACTTGTGCAACAAGCACTTCGCCACCCCTCCAGCCTGCAGGTGGGTTCTTGAAGAAATGTCCTACTGCTTCTGCGCACCTATGTGAAGTTAGACTGTGGGAGGCCTCACCCATCAGCACCCAGGAAACTTCCTGAAGTAAGGGGTGTATTGCTTTGGGCAAAGCAAAGAAGGAACGTAGATTTACACAGAGATACAGATGACTGTAGCGCTTTAAGATGCTCAGGATGAAGACAAAGTGATCCTTGTAATATAGGCTTTGCTACTAGGCAGTTGAACACAAAGACCAAACACCCCAGCCCCCTCCATCACAAAGAGCGCTTCTTGCACTTTGAATATGCAGAGCTTCAATTACCGTGCTTTTAAACCCACTTCTGAGAAGATTTGAAAGTATCTACAAGCATAGAGGATTGCCAGCACAGGGAGTGGGGTGACAACAGGGTCAGGCTGGGACAAGGGAAGAACGTGGGCAATCAGATGCTTCAGGAATGCACTGGAAACCCCACCATTTAGTGTGAGCTACATGTGCGAGGAAGAAAATGAACACTACCCTAGCATTTCCTTCTTGATGACTATCTTGCCCTGTGTATTTATGCAGAAGCAAGCACTAACGTGTTTTGGCAGTTTCTCAAATATTTGACGCTTGATAGCAAAAAGGGGGAAAAGGTAAGGAACCTTCTTAACCGCTTAGTTAACTTCCTTAGTTTGGAAAACAGGGGTTTTTAGAATTATTATTTTTACCACCCCTAGCCCAACTCTGTAGGGTTTTTCAAACATTTGAAGACAATTGCTGGCCTTGAAATTGAAGCACAGAGAAGAATGTCTTGAGAGAAACAGCATTTAAGAGGTGAAAGATTACCATGCATTTAAGTGTTCCAGACCATCCATCTTTTGGGGCAGGAGTCTTTAATCAGGACCAGTGATTACAGGGATAATGGCAAGATAAAAATCATACACATTCTTGCATTTTAAAAATTTCTGCTTTAAGTCACTAATGGTAGCTTAGATTATTATTAGTGAAAAATCATCTCCAGGCCTTAAACAGGCTTTCCTTGGTTATTCTTCCTACAGGCCCGGGCACTGGCTCACCTTTGTCATTTCACCTTTGCCTTGGAGTCTGTCTGTGTCTCTACAGGCATGTGGATTTGGATACGTCAACCCACATTTACCTTAGAAGCAGCCCTTTTTGCTTGTGAAGACAACCTGTTGGTTGACTGGTCAGAAATTGCCATTGGGTATGGTGGCATGTGTATGCTTGTAACCCAAGCACTCAGGAGGCTGAGGCAGAAGGACAGTGCTGACTTCTAGGCAAGCCTGGGTTACATAGGAAATACTAGGCCAGCTTAAGCTATGGAGCTACATCTTGTCTCCAAAATACAGAATAAAAGAAAACAATAGTGGATATGAAGATGGCTCAATCATAAGACACATGCCTTGCAAGAACGAAACCTGAGTTGGTACCCTGGTACTCACATAAAGGCCAGTCATGGTGATCTACACGTGTAACTCCAGAACTGCAGAGACAGGAGGATTCCAGATCTTTATGACCAGCCAGTCTAGCTGAATTGGTAAGCTCCTGGTCTGGTGAGGGACCCTGCCTCAAAAAGTAAGGTAGAGAGAGGCTGAGAAGACACCTGATGTTGACATGTGGCTCCCACATGCATACTCACACACATGCATGCACACAGGACCACATATGCATGTTTTAAAAAGCCAAACAACAGCAGCAGCAATTGCAGCAGTGTAGTGAAGCAGATTGAGCACATCTATTTCCTCAGGTTTCCTTTCCACACTGGCAGGATTCATCACTGCTTCTATACTTCTGAATATTTGGGTGTCTGATACTTCAGCCCCCGTGATTTCTCCTTAGTTCCAAAGGCATTTCACATTCTTGCATTTATTTGTTTGATGACTGCTCCAGGAACTTATTATTGAGAGCGCTGTGCTCGGAGCCAGGACATGTACCTGTGCAGTGACAGGAGCCCTTCCTGGAAGCTTCTGCTTTATCCACTCACTGATCGTTTGATTCCACGTGTAACATTGTTTCCAGCGAGTGCCACAGTCTCCCCTCTGAGCCAGCTCTACAGTAGGGAAGAGTCCGTGTGCCTGGATGGATGCCTTTTGCAGAGAGATGCTGTGCATAGATGATGGGCACAAGGCTACAGATGGGGGCACGGGCGTGCACAAGTACCTGAGTATGCGCACGTGGAGAGGGTAACCTTAGACGTCGCTCATAAGGAGCCGTCAACACTTTTTCTTTGGCACAGGGTCTCTCACTGGCCTGGAGTTCACTAACTCTGTGAGACTGCCTGGCTAGGGAGACTGGGCTCTCTTGGCCTCTGCCTCCCCAGAACTGGCATTACAAATAATGCACCCCAAACTCAACTTTTGTGCTTTTCTTTTCTTTCTGATATTATAATTTAATTACATCATTTCTCCCTTTCCTTTCCTCTTTCCAAACACCCCCATATACCCTTCCTTGCTACTTTTCCAATTCATGTCCTCTTTTTCTAGTAATTGCTATTATATGCATATATAGGCATATAACACATATATACAATCTATATTTATATATACACTTGTTATATAAACCTGCTCAGTTTGTATGTCTCTCCTACCTATGTTTTCAGAGTTGACCAGTTGGTCTGCTTCTCTCTGGAGAAGAATATTTCTCTCACCCTGGGCATTCTTCACTTGCCTGTAGTTAGTTCTTTGTGTAGGACTGAGATGTGACGGACTTTCCCCCATCCACTAAAGCATGTTTATTGCTGTCTTCCTTGTTCAGATCATATTTGGACAGTCATGTTGGTGAGACTTTATGAACCTAGCTTCTGACAATCTCACAGCAAATGCCCTGATCATTTAGCTCTTATAATCTTTCCACACACACTTCTGCAATGTTCCCTGAGCCTTCGGAGTGGTATATTTTGTAGATGTATCCATTGGGATGGAGTTCCACCACTCTTCATTTTGATAGTCTCTGTCTTCCATTTTTGGTTTTAAATGTAGGTTCTGGGTCTTGAGTTCAAGTCCCTCTGATTGTGCAGTAAATACATTACTGAGGGAGCGATCGCTCCAGGACAAAGACAGTTTCTAATGAGTGCTCACACTTCTTGTCTCTTCTGTGGTCAGAAGTAAATTCATCATAAGGGCATGCACAGCAATCCCTGGAGGACATCTGTGCCCAGGCCGCCCACTGGTCAGCACCAGAGGCTAATCCAACCCACCTTTGGTTTCTGACCAGAAACTCTGTGCTATAGTGTCACCCTTCACCTCCTCCATCTATGTGTGCCAGTTTAATCTTCACTGTTATAAAAATCCCCCTAAATGCATCTTAAGGATGGCAAGGTTTGTTTGGGCACAGTTTCGAGGGACAGCCTATCATGATGGGGAAGGAAGGGCAGCAGGAGCCAAGTGCCTGATCTCACTGCATCAATGGTCAGGAAATGGAGAGAGATGGATGCTGATGCTCAGTTCTCTTCTCCTTTTCATTCAGTCCGGGCCCCCCGGCCATGGGATGCTGCCACCATGCTCAGGGTGGATTGTTTCTCTTCTATCCTCTAATCCAGATAATCCTTCCCACACTTGCCCAGAGGTTTGTAACCTAAGTAGTTATAGACCCTGTCAAGTTGAAAATCAATGTTAACTACCATAGTAGGTGTGCTCTGAGGTTCCCACAGTGCCCTTGAACTCCAGGCTATGTGCCCCCTGCTATACCTAATGATGGTGTTTGAACTGTGAGCCAAACAAGTCCATCTTCCCTTAAGCTGATTTTCTCACAGCAGCAAAAACCACAACTAATATACTCACTAGCAATGTAATGAGTAGGCTATGTTTGTGCTTTCCCAAGTCCGATTGCTCACACAGCATTGAGTGTGGCACTGGGGAGTGAGAAGGGCAATGCCACATCCCAAGAATGAGCTCTAATAAGCAGTAACATCAGTGGCAGGACCTATGTTATGCCCGTGCGTCCTAAACTCTAGGCATCGATGAGTGTCTTCATCTTAGACTTAACATACCTACTTTTGCATGTGCAATTTGGACAGATGGCAAAAAGCCACCAAAACACAGGTTTTATTTCACAAATATCTTAATGTGAATTAAAATAAGTAGGTAATAATTAAAATATATGGTTCAGGGACTGAGGAGATAAGGATATGAGATTGGGTCCCCAAAACACGTGTGAATCCCACATGATAGAACACATACAATTCTAGGGCTTCTATGGAGGGAAGTGAGGAGATTAGTTAGCCTGGAGCCTGAGGTGGCAAGCAACATACACCCTGTCTCAGCCATGGTAAGAGGGGAGGACTGGCGCTGAGGTTGTCCTCGGACCCCGTGCTCAGCCTGTAGCATCCACACGCCTGCTCTCACAGACACGCTCATGTACGTAGCCCTGCACACACAGATGTGCCCTGCACTCACAGATGTAAAAAACCAACTCCCCAAGTCCTCTTAAGTAACCTCCCTGTGCAGAGCTGCTCAGCATCTGCTACCTGGTGTCTTCGCTGTCGCTGGAGGGACCGCGCAGCACCTTCAGGAGCTGGGAAGTTCTGTGTTGTCTTCTCATGGTGCCTCATTTGATCCTCATGGCACACACAGCTGAGATAGCCTTTCTGGGTCATTTGCCTGTGTCACTGAGTCACAGAGCTTGTCCACGTGGGAGTCGGTGGAGAGCCCAGGCGTCTGGAAGCCAGAAGCTTCCCTTTGCTGGGGTCATCTCACTTATCCAGGGCTCTCGGCCACCAGCGCTGCTAGTTCTCCTGCTCAGATGTGGCAGCTTTCTTGGGAGACTGTCTGGACTCTTGGGGCTCACTGTAAATACCGAGGTGCCATTCTTCTCTTATCCCAGAGTCTCTTCTCACCCCCCCCAGCCCCGACTGCCAGGGCCTAAGTATCCATCAGCCTGCAGCCTGCAGATCAGTTCCAAACCTAGCAGCGAATTCACCAGCCCGGGCTAGAGCTGGATCAGGCCTCGGCCTGAGAACCACAGAGGAAATTCTGGGGCTAATCCTAGCCCAGAGCCACACAGTTTGAAAGGGTGCTCTGACTCTATGGTCCTGTCTCCTATAGAGAGAGATTGCAAGGAGGGAGCCAGAGGCTATCTCCTGGTCTGAGTCACACTGAGGAGGCAGGGGAGGGAAAGTGTGTATTTAGCTGTCTCAACAGCTCTATGTCCTAGGACTTTTCAATTTTGCAAAGACTGATGCAGTCAGTAAGCAGTTCCAGGACTTTGGGCCTACCCGACTTCAAGCAGTGCTTACCCACTAAAGCCCAATTGGAAATCCCACCTCCTTACTGGGATTGGGAAACAGTGAAAATAAATGAAAGCAAGGTCAGCATTTCTGTGTTTTCTGCAAATGGGTAAAATACAATCCAAAGCTTGTGAGACTCCCCAATGTGGAACAAGGCAGTCCCGGAGCTCTGCCCTCCTAACTTTCAACTTGCATTCACCCCCTCCCCCACCCCCAGCCATGCTGCAACCAAGAGAGAACTTGGCCTATGGGCTTCTGCCCTCAGCATGTCTCCTGCCAGGGGCAACTTCTCCCCTCTTCCCACTTGGTCCTATGCTCCCTGTCCAAACTCTGTTATCCTACCTGCTCATTGATTAATACAACATACAGATGCAAATAAATCAATGAATTAAAGCATGAGGGTGGGAAGCCTTGAAACAGGCAAGCAGTGCTGACTGTAGGCACCTGAGTCTGGACAGACAAGGATGAGGGCTTAAGTAGTCTGGGACTCTGCTAAATTTGGATAATACACACTCCACTCTTCTAATAACCATGCACTTGGCAGCCAGGCCCCTTTACCTGAACATAATGTACACACACACACACACACACACACACACACACACACACACACACACCCTCTGAACAATGCACACAGAAACCTCAGAGCCCCCCGTCTCTCATACACATCTGGCTACACATCTACACATCCATCCCTCTCTGAAGCATAGGTTTCTCTGCCCCTAACAATATTAAAAATTAGACTGCTTTTATTCACACGTATTCTCAATGTATCTGTGCACAAAGAATAGAAAGGCCAATCCATGTAAACTGGTTTTGGGCGGTAAGACAAACCTTATCCTTCAAGTAAACTTTTAGGGAGAACTTCCTATTTCCCACCTTATGCTGTGCATAATTGGATGTGCATGGAATTAAGTCCGATCCCTTATGAGAAGGGACAGGCACAGTAGGAAAAAAATGAATGTATGACCCAATCCATCAATCAAAATACAGAACTGTTCTTTTCTTTCTCTTGAATCCCATAAAGGGAAGCTCAAATCCTCTCTGCTGTAGCCCTTGGCTCCCCTGCAGCGTGTCTGTCTGTTTCTACTATTTGCTTTGCTTTTGGATAAAGTTGCTTTGTTATTTTTCCAATGCTGTGTATCATTTTCATTTTGGATAAAAAACTAAAGACCTGGAAACCCACCATAGGTACCAGCTTTCAGGCAGTTGGCCTGTGAGGACGTGAGATTTGGTTACGCTGCATCACCCAAACTCTCCCTGGAAGTCAGTGACTCCACAGCATGTTCTAGGCCCCACTGCCTTCCTGCCTGTGAGCTTGCTGTGGAAGGGGGCTTGCAAACACCTAGCGCCTGTTTACATACTTGTCTTTCTCTCATATCTTCCCCAAGCCCTAGGGACTGAGGGTGCAGCTCTGTTGGCAGAGTGCTTGTCCAGCATGCACCAAACCCTGGATTCCATCCCAGGACTAAACCAAAACCAGACCTGGTAGCATGTGCCTGTAATCCCAGATCTAGGGAGGTAGGTAGGAGAACCAAGAGTTCAAGGTCATTCTCTGCTACATAGTGAGTTTAATGTTTGTGTGAGCTACATGAGACCCTATCTTGAAAGCAAAACACAGAATAAATAGACTCTAAGTTGCTCAAAAGGACTTTTACCTCATCCCTCCCCCTTTCTACCCCACCTTCACCTCACACCTGACCACTCCACACCCAGTCCCATTTTGCACAGAGTAGACATTATCTGCCTCATGACTCATTTTTTTCAGGGTTGATAATTTAATGTGAACTCCCTCTATAAGGATATTTTGCCAAAGAATAAGATTCCTTAGATAATGGCCTTTTAAGCTATATCAAACAAGTCAAGTTCATTCTAGTCACATGTGTCCCAGGATACCTGTGAATTCGGCCCAACACATGTGTAGATGACATTGCCATGTCATAGTGTCACAAGGTTGGACACCCTTACATAGCACTAGAGAATGTTCAGAAAGCATTAAAATGGTGAATACAAACAATTCTCTTTCTTTGCTCTCCCTGTGTGCTTCTACCCTTTCATATCTGCTTTTGCAGGCTAGCCAAGGACACAGGGTTTCATTTTGAGTAGACTGAAAAAGGAAGAATTGAGGCAGAGCACATGGTCTAAGTCAGAGGCAGCAAGAATCCTAGATATAGGCTGGAGAGATGGCTGAGTAAGTGAAGTGCTTGACTTGAAAACAAGAATACCTGAGAGACCTGACATTGATTCCCATACTCCATCCCCAAAGCAGGTGTGTCAACCTGTGCTTAAAGCCTCAGCACTGAGTGGGTGGAGATAGGTAGGTCCCTGGGGCTCACTGGCCAGCCAACCTAACAGAATCAGGCAGCTACATGTTAGTGAGAGACCCTGTCTACAAAAAAAACAAAAAACAAAAAACAAATAAACCATAGATGAACAGTTCCTGGGAAATAATACCTGAGGTTAACCTGTGCCCTACACACACACACACACACACACACACACACACACACACACACACACACACACACACACACACACGATCTACAGATCTATGGTAGTAGGGTGGAGAGAAGGGTAGCAGGTGAATTTCAGAAGGACAGGTCCCTTTCCCCACCTGTGATGCCTGGCTGTCATCAGCACAGACAATTTTAGTTGGCTGGACAGCTTACAATCTTCCTTATCTTACACGGTCTGCTATTCTTGTTGGCAATTATTGCTGGTGGCAGGGCGTGCTGGCGTCTTGGCAGATGGGAGCCTTCCTGCTGGGGAGAAGGGTTTTGTGTTTTATGTCCCAATATGACTTTGATGGATTCAGACAAATTTCTCAGGCTTGATGGACCTTTGCCCAGGCTGGAAAATCTTCCCCAGGCAGCAGGAAACATCTGAGACACCCAGACCCCAAATGGGGTGTTCTGCTTTGTTAATTTCCATGTCCTGGTGGACTATAGCCAAGACCAGAGTTTGAGGAAAGCCAAGTTTGGGATCAGTCCCAAAGGGCACAAGTAACAGCAATTGGAGTCCCTCAACTTGGAGAATTGGGGGCTGGTTTCCTTATAGTACCCAGGTTGGCTTTCCTGGGCTGAGGAAGAATACAGAGCCTGGTCTATGCTAACAGGAATGGTCTCTCCTAGATATTGGCCCTTAGAGAAGTCACTATTACTGCAATTAGTTAGGGGGTGGAGACATACACACACACACACACACACAGAGAGAGAGAGAGAGAGAGAGAGAGAGAGACAGAGACAGAGACAGAGACAGAGAGATTTGGAAAAAATACAGGAATGGAAGTCATAATAGATGCCTGAAATGATGAAGCAGTATCAAAGGAATCTAGAAAATTCTTCTGCTGATTCCAGAGTAATGAAGAACCTGGGGAAACTGACGTCAGTGACGTGAAGGCTACTCATGCTGCATGGCCATCACCATGTTTGTGTGTATCCTGGACCAACGAAGAGTCTTAAATGTGAACTTGAACAGCCCTGGCTGGGGAACACAGTCTGCCACTTGACTTTGCAGTCAGGAAGCAGAGTGCCCCAGATGTTCAGGATGCACACATAAGAGATGTGGCTGACGTTTGTCACCTCAGGGCCCAGAACTGAGTGTCTGAGAGAGTTACTAAGCCGCTGGCCTAGCCTGCCACCCCACTGGGATACCACCTTGATTTCTTTTCCGCTGCTGAGATAAAATATCCTGACAGAAGCAACTGAATGGTCAAAGGTTTATTCCGACCTAAAGCTCAAGGGCACTGTCCATGATGGTAAGGAGGTCACGGCAGCAGGGCCTTGGGCAGCTGCTCACAACACATGCACAGCCAGGAAGCAGAAAATGAAGACTGCACGCTGCTGCTTGGTTCTCTTGCTCCATTTGCGTAGTCCAGGACCCCTGTCCTATGCAATATCTCCATCCAGTTAAGATGGATCTTCTCCCATCAGTTAATGTGATCCCGTAGGCATGTCTAAGGACCCATCGCCAAGCCATCCCAGATTCTGGCATGTTGAAATGTAATACTAACCTCGGCAGGTGCCACACCCTAAGTCTAGTTGTGTGATAGAAAATTCTCATCCTCTATCTTGGGCAGCCAACCCTAAGAACTCTCAGCCAGTGCAATTCATTGCAGGCCAACTAGTCATCCAGAATGTTCTATGTTATGCCCTGTGCTATGTAGGAGTAGATCCACAGCCTTAGCTATGGTCTTGTTTGAACCTTATACTCACTATATGCGCAGTTCTGAAGGGCTCTGGAGGATGTCAGAGATGCATAGAGGAACAAGTGTCTCGGTGGGACCCTGAACAGTGAGTAGGAGTTCTCCAGGCTGACTGTGGAAAGCAAAAACCTGACCAAAGAAACACATGCAGTGCAGAGGCATGAATGGCCAATCAGATCCCAAAGTCCTCGTCAGTACTGGTAAAGATTTTGAACTTGATCCTGCCAGTGGTGAAAGCCACAGAAGATTCCTGTGCGTGGTTGTGGGGTGGGTGTCAGTTCCAAAAGAAACTCATGACAAAGGGTTGACTGTGGTGGCTATGAGCATACCAAAGTGCAGGCTGGCCTCTAGATTCACTCAGCATGGCAAATACCCATTACAGAGTCCACGCTGGTACCCTGACTCTTCTCGCTCCACCCCCACCCTAAACTTCTCCAGCTCATATAGGCTTCCCTCACTGCCCCAGCTTCTCATTCCTATATAACCCTGCTATTTCAGCTCTTTCTCTCTCTCTCTCCTTTTTTTTGGTCTTCCTCACTTTCTCTTTCTTTCCTCTCTCTGCATGGCCATGTTCAGTCTACCTCTTTTGAGCTCTGCTCTGGACTCTTCTGGATGCCTTTGTCTTTATTCTCCCTCCTATCTACAATAAAGATCGTCCCCTACGCAATACTTTAGAGCAATAATGTCGTCACTTTATACAGTGGGTGGATTCGTAGTGTATGTATATGTTTGCATTGTGTGTTGTATGTGCCCGTGTGCCCATGTCCAAAGGCTCTCCACCTTACTTGTTTTCACCTTCTTGTTTTAAGTATGTTTATTTGTATGTGGTATTGAGTGAATTTTTTTCCTTGTTTTAAATTTTTTCTTTGAGAATTCCATATATGTCTCAATGAAATATGATCATACCCACCTCCCATTCCCTCCCTCCAACTCCCTTCCATCTTCCAACACGTTCCCTTCCCAGCTTCATCTTCTGCTCTTCTCCCTCCTCCTTCTCTTTTTGATCATCTACTAAAATCCAATGAAAGCTGCCCATGTGGGCCTGGATGTGGGGTCATCCACCAGAGCACAGGCACCTACCAGGAGCCTTGCCCTTTGTAACAAGGTCTCACACTGGGTCTGGTGCTCAGTGATTCAGGAAGACTGGTTGGCCAGGAAGCTCCAAGGATCTTCCCGTCCGTCCCCCTCCTGGTGTAGGATTGCAGGAGAAACCACTACGTGGATGCTGGGGATCCTGAGGTCCCCACGCTTGCACAGCAGGGCCTGACTGACTGAGCTCTTCCCTCGGCCCGTGCTTATGGTTTCGGTCATGGTGCTTACACAGTGACACAAATGATCACAGTTGAAACGAGGATGCTTTTTCAAAGAGGAACTCTATGAAAGCAGGAAGAAGCAGGCCGGGGGGACCCATTTGATCAATGAACGTTCTGGTTTCTTTCCTGGGGCTCTCCTGTGCAGGACCTAATCCCTTCCCAAATACACTCACAGAACTTCTGTAAGGCAATTGTTCAGGGCTAATAGATCCGAAGGCACAGAAAAGAAGGGGAACGTAAGTGTAAGCTTTAGCTGTTCTCTTATTTTCTCTCTGAGTTTACACAAAGGATGGCAAATGTGCTCCAAAGTGCCCACCCTGTCACCCAGAGAGGCAGTGCTCACAGCATCTCGGGACACCGGCGTGGAAAATCAGTTGTTATCAACCGCTTCTGGTGTGCCGAATTGGTTGGGCTAGGGTAGACTGCCTGGTGCCCTCCCCAGCTGGGGGTGGGACTTGTTTGAGATCTCCCCGCTCCTAACAGCCAGCCTCCCGCAAAATGCTGAGCCCAGCTTAGAAACCAGATCCACCTGTCCTGGCAGCCTAATCCCCAGGGCCTCTACTGACTGGCACATTGATCACTGACAGACAGTTCTCTGGGACAGCCTGCCACACTGGCTGGGGACTAATTGGCAGTCCTTCCCCTTGTCTGAAGTTCATGGGAACCTCTTGTATAAAGTGCCTGGCATGCGTGCAGACCAGGGTTAGGGAGGCCGAGACCACCCGAGACACGCTTCGTTGCCTGCAGCATCTGAAGAACAGAGGGCTGAGTTCTGGGGCTACTGCGTGTGCTAGTATGCAAGCTGTGTCCTATCTCCATGTCCATCTGCTACCAAGTGGGCAGCTTTGGAGACTTAATTCTATCACCAGAAATCTGTGGGAGCGACTCCTGGACAATTCACCTTTCTTCTCAAGTTCCCGGCGTCTTCACCTATACAATAGGAATAGCCAATTTTGCAGATTTGCTATGGTGGTGGAAGATGAGGCCACTTTAAAGTCAGTGGGTAAAGCAATCTAACCCTGGCTCCATGACTCCGTTACTGTGTGGGCTGCTTCTCTCTCCTCTCTTCCTCCCCTGGCCCGTGTATGAGTGTCCATATGTGCACACGCTTGCTTGTGGAAGCCAGAAGCCATCCTCAGCCGACGATCCACGTGAGCTCTCTACCTTGCTTTGGAGAAAGTGTCTCTCACCAGGCTGGAGCTCACCAACTCAGCTGTGCTAGCTGACCAGCAAGCTAAAGGGGTCCACCTGCCTGCCTCCCCCACATCAGTGCTGGGGAAATAAACACTTGCTACTGTTGTCTGCTTAAAAAAAAAAAGGTGGTGGTGCTCAGTCTTAATGCAGTGGGGAGGGACTAGGTCCTGCTCCAACTTAATGTGCTAGACATTGTTGACTCCCATCAGAGCCCTTATCCATTGGGAGGAGGGGATGGAGGGAGTTGGGGGAGGTGAGGATGGGTGGGATGAGGGGTGGGAGGGAGAACTGTGGTTGGAATGTAAAATGAAATAAAAAACAATAAATAAAAAATTAAAGCAAACAAAAATGGTGTGTGTGTGTGTGTGTGTGTGTGTGTGTGTGTGTGTGTGTGTGTGTGTGTAGATTGAACGTAGGTCCTCATGCTTGCACGCTAAGCACTTCAGGAGCCAAGCCATCTCTGCAGCCCCAGCTTGCCCTTTTCCAACACCTGTTACCTCATCTAGCCAGACCTCGAGTGGCTTCGCTTTAGCAGCAGTAAGCATGAGTGCCTTTTGCTTATGTCTGAAAACAAGGAATATTAATGGGTTCAGAGTACATGGAAGTTCAAGTGAGTGTCCTGCAAGTCCTGCAGACCTCCTGCTGGTGGCTACAGGCTATGGGCCACTGCCTCTCAGAAGACACTAAGCCTAGCAGGACTTCATCATAAGCACTGAGCTCTGCTATGCTCCCCCCCCCCAGTTGAGGAGGAGCGGAGGGTTCCTGCTACTTCCGCTGCGTGGACTAGTCAGCAGGAACCTGCCCACTGGACCTCAGGGCACAGACTTCCGCTGCGTGGACTAGTCAGCAGGAACCTGCCCACTGGACCTCAGGGCACAGCCTTCCGCTGCGTGGACTAGTCAGCAGGAACCTGCCCACTGGACCTCAGGGCACAGCCTTCCGCTGCGTGCACTAGTCAGCAGGAACCTGCCCACTGGACCTCAGGGCACAGACTTCCGCTGCGTGGACTAGTCAGCAGGAACCTGCCCACTGGACCTCAGGGCACACACTTCCGCTGCGTGGACTAGTCAGCAGGAACCTGCCCACTGGACCTCAGGGCACAGACTTCCGCTGCGTGGACTAGTCAGCAGGAACCTGCCCACTGGACCTCAGGGCACAGCCTTCTGAGAGCCTGTTTGGAGGAAAGGTTGCAAAGGCGCACACAGCAAAAGACGTAGCCGGGCCTGCTACCCAGGCTGGTCTCAGGGGAAGCCCTGGACCAGTTGTGGAGATGCCTAATATACATACTGCCCAAAAACATGGGGTGCGTGAGCCTAAACCTCAGATGGCTGTAGAGCTGGTAAGGGGAACAGCTCAGATGCACACCATACACACTTGCTCCTATGTTCTCTGAGACCTCTGTGTTAGAACATCTTGCAGGAGACATTAAAAATTTCAGAAACAATCACATAAAATGTGTGTTCGTGTGGGAGTGAGTGCATGTGGGTGGGTGCATGTGCACATGTGTGAGTGTTCATGAGGAGTCCAGAGATCAACCTTTGGTGTCATTCCTTAAGACACACCCTCCTTGGTTTTCTTTCATTTTTTTTTTTACAAGTTTGTACAGTACAGGACTGGGGTAATTTAAATTTATATTTCTTTATGATCTGTCTCTTTCTCGTGAGTGTGTGTGTGTGTGTGTGTGTGTGATGTGAGTGAGTGGGGGGTGCACCTGCCATAATGACCCTGTGGAGGTCAGAGGACAGCTTTGTGAAGTTAGGTCCTTCATTCCACCCTTATGTGAATGGGTTCTGGGATTTAATTTAAGGTCTCTAGGATAAGTATCTTAATGTTCTGACCCATCTCATCTAAAACTTTTTTTTTGAGATGGAGTCTCACCCTTTTATCTGGAAACTGGCAGTTCAGCTAGGGTGCCCAGGGATCCCCCTGCCTCCATCTCCCAGTGCTAGGATGAATCTTATGCCAGCAGGCGTAGCTCTTTAACTTGGGTCTTGGGATTTGAACTTAGGTCCTCATGTTGCAAGCCAGACACTCACTAAGCCATTTTCTAGGCCCCAACAATATGATTTAAAAAAATCTGTATTTGTTTATTTTATTTACTTTTTATGCTTATTATATGTGTGTGTGTGTGTGTGTATCTGGGTGACTTTGTGTGTATTACACGCTTGCTGCAGCCTCTGGCGGTCAATAGAGAGCATCAGATGCCCTGGAGCCGGAGTTACAGGGGGCTGCAAGCCACCTGACATGGATGCTGGGAAATGGCCCAGGTTCTCTGCAATAGCAGCACACACTGCTAACTGCTGAGCCACCAACAGAAATTCTGACAACAGCAAGGCAGTGTAGAGCACCCTTTTCCTGGGACATGGTGCAGCTGTTGAACAAGTGGTAGTGAAGACTTCTCTATCTGATCTAAAAAACGTGTGCTGTCCAATGTCAAATAAAAACTGTCATGATTGCTTGATGGCAAGTCAGCTGTAGGCTTCATAATATCAGTCCTGGAAGCAGCTCAGGCATCTGATGCTAGGTGGCCCTCATTAATATCCACTTGGATGGATTCTCCAGGAGGTATATGTTATTTTAAAGCGGAACTAAAAGTATCATTTTTTTTCCCTAAAAGGTAGAGTTGTCTTGCCATCACATTGAGACAGGCAAGCTGGAGGGTTTTGTCTTAGAGTTTAAGCTACACAGCAGCTTGTTCATTTCAACAGGATGGCAGACGATTCTAGACCATGTAAATGCCAGGAGATGAGCCAAAAGGCAAAAAATCTCCATGCCATCTCACGTACTAAGTGGCTCCCAATTGTCTCTGGGTTTCATGCTTCTCCATGCCATCTCATGCGCTGACACCACCTGAATGCCTCCGGGTTTAGTGGCGCCTGTGTGAACCCAGACAGCCGCAGCAGAGACAAACACACACAATTAAGAATTACGTAAACACGTCTTATTCCCATTGCTTGATTTTTCTGGGGTGTTGGGGATTGAACTCAGGACCTAGAACAACCAAGATAAGTGCTTCCTAGCGCTGAGTTACATGCTCAGTCTTAACATGATGTATTAAAAACAAACACACAGAAAAAATTGGAGTCTATCAAATAAATCGTGACTCTTCAAAACAAAATCATTTAGGGGTAAAGGGTGCAGTTCAGTCAGCAGAGTGCTGGGCTAGCATAGACTAAGTCCTGGGTTCCAATTCCCTTGCTTGGTAAACCTGGCTTGGCGCTACATGCCTGAGATCCCAGCACTTTGGAGATGGAGGCAGGAGGCTCAGAAGTTCAAGGTCATCCTTGGTTACATATACAGTTTGAGGTCAATCTTGGCTACGTGAGACTCTATCTGAAAACCACCCCCAAACAAAAATCCTCCTTTCGACAAGCCTTGTAAGCATTTATCCCCACGTGACCTTTACAACTCAAATTCTCAGTTCCCTCTCTTGGGCCTGTCCCTTGGGTGCAGCAACACTGGCTTGTGGGTTTGGTGAGCTGTGTCAAGTCTGGGCCTTTAAGGATAGATTTTGAGGTTTTCCAGAGGAGCCGTTTGAAAAGTCTATCTTGAAATAGGGCAAAGCTTTTTGAGTGAGAATAAAATTTGGACAGAAAGGGCAGAGGCTGTTAGTCCCCCCGGAGTGAAGAGAGAAAAGGGCCTTGGAGACCCCGCAGCGAGACTCAGCACCAGGATCTCCTGCTGGCTGTGGCTGCGCACATGTCTATACTCATCTATATATGTTTGCAGAAAACATTAAACTTTTAAACACTAACAAACCGGGCCAGAAGAGACAGCTCAGTGAATAAGAGCGCTTGCATGGCATGAGGACCTGAGCCGGAAGCCCAGCACCACGCGAAAAGCTGAATGCGGCTGTGCACACGCTTAACCACCCCAGCGCCATGGAAGGCGGGCCCAGAGGCTCCGTGGAGCTTTCTGACCGCCAGCCTAGCTCCAGGTTCAGTGACAGTGCCTGTCTTCAGGACGTAAGGTAGATAGTGGGAGAGTAGGGCAAGGCACCTATGTCCTCCTACACACACACACACACACACACACACACACACACACACACACACACACACACACACACACACACATACACACTGGGCATTTACCTACAGAGGTCATTGAATGACAAAGGAAGACATTGCCAACAGCCCCTGCCTGGCCTGGAGGAGCTCCCCAGGCCCATCTCTTCCTTGTTCCTAGTATTAGCATAACCAGAGCCTGCACAGGAAGCAGTCATGCCCCAGCCTGTCTACATTTTCATAATGAGATGGGCAAGGTCCTGAGGGCAAAAGGTCGACTTCTGGACAAGAGGAAGATGGATTTGTCTTCCTTGGGCCTCAGCTGCCTGCGTCACCTGAAGCAGACAGACCTGGACTTTGTTACAGGTAAATAATTATAGTTGTATGTGCCATAAATATCTCACTGAAGGGGCTATTGCAAAAATTGAGATTGTATCTCCAAGCAACTGTCAGATGGCTAGAATAAATTCTGAGGGCTTGAAATACAGACGCACCTTTTCTATCATAGATATCTCTCGGTCTAGACTTCCAGACTGCAGCTTGACAGAACACCTAGGATGGCTGAGAAATTAAGGAGTCATGACCAAAAAAAAAAAAAAAATTACATAGTGTTGGTGTTCTGTGGCTTGTGTCTTCTTTATCTGTGATCCTGGAAAACAGGAAGTCCTTGTGGACTGGGGAGGGTGTGGGGGGGGTGCAGGGTAGGGGCAAAAATGTTAAAGGCACAGACAGATCCCTGGGAATTTCAAAAGCCAAGGCAAGGAGATCATAAATCTCAGGCCCAAATTGAAAGCCCAAAGAGGTCAGTGAGCTACAGCCAACCTAATATCTGTAGTTCTCAGGGCCGCAGTAAATCTGACACTGCTGCCTCTTGGCTCTGCTGGCTTCTGTGCAGCCGGCACTTCAAAAGCCTCCCTCAGGTCTGCTCTGTGCTCTCCTGTTTCTCATTGGGCCAGTTGGGTGAGGCGGGCAGGGTGGGGGTGGCAGTGGTGAGGATGCTCGGCTCTCTCTTTCCCAGCACCATCTGGGGGCCATATTTAAACACTCATAGCCTGGGGTTTAGGAAGACAACTCAGGGGGAAGTTAGATGGCACGCCCCAAGGCTTGGCTGAGAGAAGACTCAGCCTCGGGAAGGGCAGCGGAAAAGCAGATAAGAATCTGTCTGGGAGGTGCTGAGGATTTTTGATTTGTGTTTTCTTTTGTCTTGTGGTACGGGAGTCGGCTTGGCATGCTAGGCAAGGGCTCTAACACTGAGTTACCCCTGCGGTTTACACCTCAGTCTTTGTGGGTGTTTCTAGCCTGAGACCAGCTGGCCACTTACACCCCAGCATAACTATAAATCCATACAGTTCAGCATAGAGTCAGAAACCTACTTTTCTTATTTTTTTTCTTTCTGTCTGTCTTTCCTCCCCCCCCATACCTTTAGATAAGCTCTCAGGAAGCCCAGGCTGGCCTGGATCTCACTGTGGAGCCAAAGATGACCTTGAACTTCTGAGCTTCCTGCCTCTACCCTTTGAGCACTAAGATTACAGATGTGTGCCACCCTGGCAGGTTTATTCGGTGCTAGGGATGGAACCCAGGGCTTTGTCCATGTCCAGCACGCTCCCTACTGATGGTTTTCAACTGTGGACTTTGCAGGTGTCAAGTCCGATCCTAAGGCTGGGCATGTCTGCAAGTTAGGAAGAGAAGAACATTTCTTTGGAATGTGAAGAAACTGATGAATTGTCAATTATAATTTAGTTGGCTCTTCAACCCTGACCATTGAGTTCCTGCCCTAGTACTTACACCTGTGGTCAAGATTTGTCATGTGTCTATGCTGAGTTCTAGATAGGACATTTTGTCTACTTCGTCACTACCCACCCACCCCTGTGGGTCTACAGAGGACATATTGTCACTCTCTTCCTTCCATGAAGAAATCCAGGCTCAGGATAGTGAGCTCAGTTAAGGCCAGACAGCCAGTGGGGAGTACAGTCAGAATTCAAATCCAAGCCTCAGAGAGACTAAAATGTTTTCTGTGGTCACCACTCAGCCACAGTAGGTCTTCTGTGGTAAGACCACCATTAAATCTTTCAGTGGATAGAAAAATAAGCCAGAAGAGAATCCTAGTTTTGAAAAGAGAGAGAGAGAGAGATGGGCTGGCAATTGTGATTCAACGTGTCTATAAATAATAGGGGGGCAAAGTGGAGAGCGATGGGTGCCTCACAAAGTGCCGGTGAGAGATGAAGGGCCCTGGGGAGGTGAGCATTTCCGGAGAGTGCGGGCACTGGTGCCACGGTCTTGGAGCCTCCTTGGGATTCGGAGCTCTGGCTCCAAGCGAGAGAACTTCAAGGCGGAGAAACGGCCCAGCGATAGGGCATGACCTGCCTTCGGAAGCTCTCTGCAGAAGGAGCCAGCGCCACAAAGGTGCCGGGGAGATCACGCTGAAGCCAGCGTGTGCCTTCAACTGCCTGCTGGAAAGTTTGGCTTGTTTTTCTCATCCTGCAAGCAAGAAGAGTTACTGGAGACTTCTGAGCACATGATTTAGAACGCTTACTTTTGTGGTAGTGTGGAGGATAAATTGGAAGAGACAGAAAGGGGAGCCAGGAGGCTGCCCATTTCAGAGGATGCGACAAGTAGACTATGTTAGACGTTCGCACATCTTTTAAAAAGTATTTGTGTGTTTATGTGTATGCGGGTGTTTGTGCACATGTGTGCAAGTACACGTGGAGGCCTGGGAACCCCTTCTGATCTCATTCCTCAGGTGCTGGTCACCCTGTCTTCTACAGGGTGAGTGTCACCTTCCAGCCATGGCCCAGATGTAAGAACGTCCCAGGGAAAAGCTGATGTCATCGTCAACTGCCGCCGCTGACATCAGAACCCATCCTCTTGGGCCTTCAAATGTGAACTGAAAACCAGTGTCCCTCTAGGAACCCTCCACGCTGTTGGTGCTAGATTGGGACTGCCGAGACACGCGGTAGTTCTGTGCACCAAACAGGCTCCCTGATGGTAAGGCAGCCATTGTTTACCGTCACGGCCTGTGCTGTGCGAGACAGTCCAATAAATCCCTTTCCGTATATGCTTGTTCTATCAGTCACTTCGGCAACTTCTTCTCTTGAGGGCATGGAGGACCTGGCTGATGCTGTGGAGAAAAAGCAGAGGATGTACAAAAAACAGGGGGCAGGAAGTGGCACAAGGTGCAGGCTCTGCTGACTCTGGATTTCAGCTGCAGTCACACAAGCCACCTTACACATCTGGGGACTCAGCACCACTGTCTCCCAGATCAGAAAGGATGAAGTTCTCGATTTGTTCAAATTTGGGTGCAGACGAATGTATGATATAGACTATGCAGGAATGTTGAACTCTTTCTCTCTCTTCTTTCTCTTCCCTTTCTTCCCTTCTTGTTTGATGTGTGTGTTTCTGCTCATGTATGTGTGGTTGTGTGTACCTATGCCTGTGCAGTGGCCTGAGGAGGACATCGGGTGTCCCTCTCTCTCACTCTCCATCTTATTTCCTCGACAGGGTTACCCCCCGAACCTGGAACCTTGTTGACAGCCAGCAAACCTTAGGAATATTCTCTGTCTCTTCCTTCCACAATGCTGGGATTGCCGCCGTATATACTGCTACACCTGGATTTTAACCTAAGTGCTGGAGGTTCAGATTTGGATTCTCATGTTTGCACACCAAGTACTCTTACCTATGAAACCACCTCCCCAAACTTGTATCCAGCTTTCTTACATCGCAGCATGAAGCTGTCATTTACCTCAGAATCAAGTTACTAAAAGTAACATTTTACTTTGTTCTGGGCTGCAGTCAGAGCTATCTTGTGTGTGCATTATGTGGCTGCAGGTTGAACACCTCTGAAGGTCATCACTGCGCACTGGTTCTCAAAGCTCCGCTTCTCGGGAGATGCTTAAGGAAATTCATGTAAGGAAAGTCTCAGCAGATTCCTTAAATCCACAGCATCTATGCTTACTGGCCTGCAACAAGCAGGGAATACATGTATGTATATATAAACTGTTGCTAATGTGTGTGTGGAGTTAACTGGGAATCAGAAAATATAATGCAGAGTCTCGGGTCTATTTTGGCTTGTGGTCAATTAGTGAGTCATTTCTTTTCAAACTGAACCTCTGCCTGTTCCCTTGCTTGGTTTTGATGGGTGAGCTCTAACCCTTCTAAGAATGAAGGTTGTTTCTTCATTGCAAGGGAATTATCAGGCTGCACATAGAACATGTGTGTGATGCTGTAACTAGTACTTACAAAAGAAGACAGCAGGATAAGAATGCTCTCTGCACAAACACAGGGACCTGATTCTAAATCTGCAGCACCTACCACCTCCATGACAATCTGGGTGGGGTGGCAAAAAAGGATGCATCTAGCCCCTGAACTTCAAAGGGCAGGGATAGGAGGGTTACTTAGTTTTGCTAGCTGCCAGGTCAATGAGAGAACTTGTCTCAAGGGAGAAAGGCAAAGAATGAGAGAGCAGAACAGAGCAGGGCCTCCTCTGACCTCTGCACTTGTATGCACACGTGTACATACACTATACACACATGCACCACAGACATACACTTATGAAAAGAAAAAGAATGAGCCTGTATCACATCAACTACATATACCATGACCAGGCATGTATGTGTGTATATGTATATAGGTATGTATATGCATGTATATATGTATGTATGTATGAATGGCCCTTCCTGCTGCTGTGATGAACTATACTGACAAGAGCGGCTTATTGGAGAAGGAGTCTATTTTGGCTCACAGTTGAGGATACAGTCCAACCTGGTAGGGAAGGCATGGCAGCAGGAACCGGAGGCAGATAGTTATATTTTACCCCTAGTCAGGAAGCGTAGCTAAATGAATGCTGGTGCTTGGCTCACTCTCTCTTTTTTATTTAGCTAATGGCCATAGCCCATAGTGCTGCCCATATCTAAGGTGGGTCTTTACACCCAAGCTGGAACAATCTTGTGGATTGATTTAGAGGTTTAGTTCCTAGGTGATTCCAGACCCTGTAGGCTGACAAGCAATATTAATCATCAGGTCAGAGGGTTCATCCTCAGGGTCAAACAGGCATGGCCCCAAATGCATGTGTTTTACTCTTAGGAATGATGTCCAGGCCATTCTCAGGGTCAAACAAGCATGGCCCCCAAAATGCAAGTGTTTTACCATTAGGTAAATGTTGTCAAGGCCTCACTCAGAGCTCACCACCTCTCTATTTCTGAACAGTCTTAGCATGACTGGTTATTTGGCGGGACAGCCTCCAGTAGGGAAAACTGTAGAAGGGGAAGACAGCTGGCGGTCGGGTTCTTGAGAGTCAGCAGACTGACCCAAGCAAGAGAAATGGAAAAAGATGAAAACCATTAAACATTAGGGAGCTGGCACATGGATTTTAACAGACTTTAAGATAGGGACCATTGACCACGGGGGCAAATATTTTTACACAGTCTGGTTGTATCCAGCTTGCTCTCTGGCCGGAGGTTAGCTCATGTCACAGCCAGAGAAATCCAAGACAGTTAAAATGCTGGCTTCCACGTAAGAAGAGTTGGGCTAGCTGGATGTGGTGTGAGGGACAGAGCTAAGGTTTGTTTCCAAAAGCCAAGTTGTCAAACCCAAGATCTGAGGGGAAAACTGACTTGGGAAAAGCACAAAGCAAAAAGCACATGTCCAGCCAAGGGGTGAAGTCTTCTGGAGACTGTCCACGAGAATCAGTCGGACACATTGACTGACGTTTGACCCATTACCTTGGGTACTTACAAAAATGAATCACACTGGGGCTGGGCAGATAGTCCAGACAGTCAGATGTTTGCTGTATAAGGAGGAAGACCTGACTGTGATCCTTAAAGCCGACATTAAAAAGCCAGATGTGATGACACGTGATTGTAATTTTAGTGCTGGGGAGACAGAGAAAGGTGGATGGCCCGGTCTTGCTGGCAAACCAGCCAAGCTGAATTGGCAAGCACCAGGTCCAGGGGGAGATCTTTTCTCAGAAAATCAAGTGATCGAGCCTGAAGGAGGACAGAGAAGACTGATCTCTGGCTCTCACATACATCACAACACATGTGTAGATACATGAAAACACACACACACACACACACACACACACACACACACACACACACACCATTCAGCTCTAGTAACTGGGATACCACTCCCTGGGAAGGTCTTGCCATTGGCTCTGGGTCAGCACTTTAAGAAGCAATGTCTTCAGTAGTCTGAAGTGTAAGCTACTATGAGACTCACCTGGAAAGTGAATTAAAGTATGACGGCAAATAAATATATGAAAAAGAAATGTTCAACCTCACCAGCCACCAGAAAAACACAAATGAGTTTTTCTCACCCCAGCCAGAATGGCAGTCATCAAGAAAATGAATAACAAATACTGGCAAGGAGATGAACAAAAGGGATCTCTCATCCAGTACTGGTAGGGATATAAACTAGTCCGACCATCGTGCAAATCAGTATAGAGTTACCTCTGAAACCTAAAAATAGATTTTGCAGATGACCCAGCCACATCACTCCTGGGTTCTTAGCTAAAGGGCTCCAAGTCAACACACCACAATGCACCACATGCATGTTCCTTCCACATGCATGCCACTGCAGCACTGCACACAGCAGCTAAGTTATGGAACCAACCCAGGGGTCCGACAACAAAGGAATGAGTAAGGAAAACGTGGTACGCATACACACAATGGAATTTCTTTCAGCCGTAAGGAAGAATGGAGTTGTGTTGTTAGTAGAAAAGTGGGTGTTACTAAAGAAAACCACATTAAGGGAATTAAGGGTCTGGAGAGATAGTTCAGCAGTTACAAGTGTGTACTGCTCTTTCATAAGACCAGAGTTCAGTTCCCAGTATCTGTGTCAGGTAACTTGCAACTGCCTGTAACTCCAGCTCCTGGGGATCAGATGCCCTTTTCTAGCATCTAGGATACCAGCATTCATGTGTGCTCTTACACATACACACACACACACACACACACACACACACACACACCAAAAAATAAAAATAAATTTTCAAGCCAATTAAAAGTCAATTTAAAAATAGGTGCTTGCTACATTTTATATAGATATGTCAAATCATGAGTGTATATATGCACCAAAAGTAGCAGCAATACTGTCTAGGGAAACAAAGGGAATGTTGAGGAGAAGGGGAAATGGATGCTTGGAGGAAATTTTCAGTACATAAATAAAATTATGCATAGTTTAAAGCAATATAAACTTGTATGAAATTATTATTTTTTCCCCTAGACAGGTTTTTCCTGTATATCCCTAACTGTCCTGGAACTTGATTTGTAGACCAGGCTAGCCTTAAAGTTAGATATCCACCAGCCTCTGCCCCCAGAGTGTTGGCATTAAGATGTGTACCACACCTGTCTGAAATTATCATAAAGTAAATAAAATCATACTTGTATTTGAAATCACATATATTATAGACAATGCATGTCCTTGAAATCAAAACAAATAAATAAAACAAAATAAAAACCACAGTGCCAGACTTGCCTCAAAAGGGTCTGAGCCCGCAGTAGGGACCAGGACTTTTTGTTTTCTCATCTCTCCAGGTGCTGGGGGTCTAGGGCTGGAGGGCTCGCTCTGTTCTTTAGCATCAGTCTGTTCCAACAACCAACTTGGCACAGCCAGAATCCCCCAGAAGAAACTCTCAGTTGAAGGGTTGCCTACCTCAAGCTGGCCTTGTCTGTGGGAGATTGTCTCGACTGCTAGTGAAGTGGGAATACCCACTCTGAGCATCGGTGGCGCCCTTCTCTGGGCTGGGCCTGGATGCCAGAAGAGTGAAGCGAGCTGGCTGAGCATAAGCAACAAGAAGGCATTTCTCCTCTCTCTGCCCTTGACTGCGGATGTGACGTAACAAGCGGCTTGAGTTCTGGTCTTGACTCCCTTCGATGATAGACCATACCAGGGACTGTGAACTGAACAAACCAATGCTGCTTTTCATTGGGCTATTTGTCATGGCAGCAAAAATTAAACTAGAACAGTCAGTGGCGGGGAAGGGGTGACCCATCCCATGAGCCCTGAAAGAAACTCACAGAGAGCTTCAAAGTGATTGGCACTTCTGATCTGAAACTCTTATCTCTCACACTGAAAAAACCACTTAACTGTCCCTAGCCTCAGGGTGGCTCTACAAAATGGGTGATACTTTATGACAACCTGTTATCAGGTTTCCAGGAATACACTCAAAAGGGGAGCTTAGCATGGTGCTTGGCATCCTGTGAGTGTGTGTGTGTGTGTGTGTGTGTGTGTATGTGTGTGTGTGTATGTGTGTACGTAGTGTAGGCATATGTCGTGCGGGTGCATAAATGTGCAGGTGCTGGTACGCATGCATATGTGTGGAGGCCAGAAATAACCTCGAGTCACATTACCAACTGAGTTATCTCCCCAGTGCTGGATTTGCATTTTAATGTGCTTATCACAGGTTCTGGGACACATAAAAGTTGAAGTACCAGGCTCTTTGAAGGCACAGCAGAATTCATCTCATATCCATGAGCTGAGGTGTAACCAGGTTCTCCCCCAAGTTCAAGGCATGAGCTGACATCACCACAGATGAAGCATGGAGCTAGAAGAAGTAAGGAAAGCAGGGCTGAGGGCCAGGGAAGAGGTGACACTCTGAGGCTTGCTTCACAAAGTCTAGAACCCCTTCTCCCAGCATAGAACCCCTTCATGTTCTCCAGAGCTCCCATCTTCAGTGTAGAATGTTTCCTGTGGTCTGGAGCCTCTGGGAGGCCTTCAGGATACATAGCACAGCACTCTCTGAGGACTCCCCATGGCCAAGGGTTCACAACTTTTCTTCTTTCCCAAACTCCAATGAATAGGGAATAGCTGTGGGTGCAAAGAGGGTGTTCTATGCTTAGAAGGATTCCATGTTCCAGAACTCAGTGAGACTTAGAGCTAGGATCCTTTAGCAATGTCTGTACGAGTGTGGGATGGAGCAGCAGTGCTATGTGTGACATGGAAGAAGAAAGCTGTCCCTTTGCCTGCTTGCTCTTACCAGCAAGTCTGTTCCTTCACTGGCATTAGAGCCTACCGCTTCGGAATTCTGGCATATGCTAAAGACCAACAGCCTTGTGGACTGAACAACTATTGGATTCTCAGATCTTGCATTGGTTAACAGCTATTGTTGGACTAGCTGGACCACAGTTAATAAGCCATTCTAATAAATTACATATGTATACATATACATATATTCATTCTATAATTTCTGTTCCTCTAGAGAACCCTGACTAATATACTACTGAACTGGGATCCTCAGCAAGAGCAAGAAATGCTCTTAACCAGTGAGCCATTTCTCTAGCCTTTCTGGTTGTGTTTGATGGAAAATAATATTAGTACACACACATACCTGCACATGTACATACTAACACATTTAGATGTATATTTCACCATACATCTATCTACATACATTGAGAAAACCTGTTCATCATGCAATTTCCAATTCCAATTCTATGCTTTGAGCGTCAGGTTAGGTCTCTCCTTTTCATATTAAAATATTTTAATTACATTTCTTTCTTTCTTTGTGGTCAAACTCAGGTCAATTAGGTTTGATGGCTAGCACCTCTGCCCATTAAGTCATCTTGCCAGCCCTTCCTTTTATATTTTTATTCTCCATCTTGACAATTAAATGCTAAGATCCTATTATCTTAACTAATTACTGATCGGCAGTTAGGTAAATATCAAATATTTACTCCTCTTGCAGAGAACTGCTCTCCTGTCATCATGACAAGGCTGTCCCTCTTCCATAAGGTCTTTCAGACTCACCAATGCCTTTAGGACCTCACGTTCATGCGGGGCTGCTCCTCCACAGGAATGTCCCTCTTGTGGGACCCCTCTTTTCTATGGGAAGTTCAGTAAAGCTTTTAGGGCATCCCAAGCCATGATCACCTTCAAAGTGGTCCAGGAACAGATCCACTTTTGTCCCGCATAGGCATTTTCTGGGGCCTAAGCCATGAGGATGGAGGTAGAAGCACAAATGTTGTATTGGATTTAGAACACAACTGCTGGCCAGTGGTGCAGTTTTGAAATCAGAGATCTCAGAGGACACTTCTCCTGGGTACCCCTAAGCAGAGGGACAGGAAATCCTTCCGGATGTGTAGGCTGATTATTGGCCTGCTTCTGAACAGAAGAACTGCAATGGTATGCCTGAGCAGAGAAAGTCGGAGGAAGCTTAACAAGGGGGAACTAAGGTACAGTTCCTGCGCTATGGAGCGATTCAGTGGGTGATAGGCTTGTCTTGCTGTGAGGACCTAAGTTTGATCCCTAGACACATGTGAAAAAGCTATGTGTGGTGGTGGTGGTGGTGAGTGCTTCATTTGATGAATGACATACAAGGTTGACCTCTGACCTCTGCAAGTGTACACACAGGCATATACACACGTACACACACACACACACACACAGAGACAGAGAGACAGACAGACAGACAGACAGACAGAGAGAGAGAGAGAGAGAGAGAGAGAGAGAGAGAGAGAGAGAATAGGCTTTCTTACCATGTATCCAGTGCATTTGGCATTATGTTTTTTGAACTTTTAAGTGGAGATGCACCACGCATGAATGGTTTAAATCAGAGTTGTCGGAAGGCTAACTATGGCAAAACCAGGTAAGACACCCATTGGCCCACTATGCACTAATCATGACTCTTGGCTCTTTGATCTCTTGACTTTGTACCTCAATTCTCTGCACTTGCCTAGAGTCACTTATTGGCAATGCAGCTACACTCCTCCTTCAGCCCAGTGGCCTCAACACTTCCATCTTTGTGAATTTCCAATTTGACATGCTTCCAGAGCTTTGCTAAGCCTTTGTCCTCCGGCCTACACAACCCCTTTGATACCCCCTGCCATACACACAGAGATACAGAGACAGAGAAACAGACAGAGACAGAGACAGTGAGAGGCAGAGAGAGACAGAGATCCTTCCTTTCAGAGGGATATCCCTGTCCTTCTCCTCCAAGGATGGCCTAGAGATGTGTCCTCTGAGATCTTCAAGAACCACACCAACTTCTGACCAGCTGCCGCACTCTGAAATCCAACACTGTATTCGTGTCTCTCTGCCTCTCCACCTCTCTTCTCTCCCCATGGCTTCACTTCAAATGACAAATTGAAGAGCCCAGCTCTGCCATTGGGAACCACCTTCTAATCTAGCTTCATTCTGGTGTGGTACAACTTCCTTCTCTGGGTGAAATGTGATCATTTCATTGCCGATTTGGAGTAGCATGGCCTGGTAGCAACGGCAACCGATGAAATACAACAATACAGAGGTAAGTAGGTCTCTCCATAATTGAAGGGAGCAAGGAGTCTTAGAGCCCCACCTGGGATTTTAGTTGTTGCACCTTCCTGCCACTCTCCAGTTGCAAATGATCTTGGGAGATGCTGGATTATTATATAGGCAGTAGAAGGTAACCGAAAGGGGGACTGCATGATGTAGTTTCCATTAGATCATGGTCTGTGATAGGCTTGGACTTGGTGGAGACACAGCTGAGTGAGGATCACCACGATCTTGGAAACACCCTCTGTGCAAAGTAAGTAACCCGTGCTCTGTAAGTAAGCCCCATGCCATTGCTTGGTCAAGCCATCCTTCAGTGGAATCATGCTTTGGTTTGTCATCAGAATGTCTCCTGGGGGAGTAGATGTTTGTGTATGTCTCCCCGGAAGACTTAGTGCAGGCAGCATCAGGGGGGGTGCATCAGTCAAGCCAGGTCGCTGACTTCAGCTCCCCACTGTTACCAATAAGTCAGGGTCAGAGAGGCCTTACATTGTGTGTGTGTGCGTGAACATTAGACGACAATTTGAAGAAATTGATTCTTTCCTTCCATCAAGCAGGTCTCAGGTACTAAACCAGGTCATCAGATTTTGCGCAAGCTCCTTTCTCCAGTAAGCTTCTTGCTGGTGCACAGTACTTACATTTGGATAATAAGCATGCATTAGACGTAGGCTTATAGTAATGCTTAAGGATATTTGATGGCACTTCCTGGGTAAGGAGGTGACTATCTAGAGAGAGTGAGGTGAGATATAGTCACACAGCTAAACTAGACCACGTGCAGAAGGATTGACTGTGTCCAGTGTTTGTCGCAGCCTGCGGTGCTACCGCCTGTATGTGCCCCCCCCAGGGTATCCAGCTCAGCTCCCGAGAGTGGGCTGTACTCACTCTGCCTCCAGACTCTGCACCTTATGAAATAACTTGCTCCCCTGAATCATCACTTTACCTACAAGACATAATTTTATTCTTTTGCCTCTGATTTCATTATCTCTGTTTTGTCACTCGATCTTGCTTTTTTTCTAGCAGCTTCCAAAGGACTTACAATGAATGATAAGAAAGGAATTATAAGACCAAAGAGAGAGAGAGAGAGAGAGAGAGAGAGAGAGAGAGAGAGAGAGAGAGAGAGAAGAAATAGAGAATAATTAAATGTCAGTCATGGCCATGATAGAGTGAATGGAATCTGGTATCTCACTATTTGGGGCGCTGACTAGGTGATACTCATTAACTGCTGTTATTCCTCACCCTGAGAGTTGGGCTGCGACTCCAGCCATGTGAGATGGAGCATGCTCACCTGCCTCCCCCAAACCCACGTGCTATGGAAGGGAAGATAAGCATCTCTGGGAGAGAGACTTTTGAAATGAGATTGTTTATGCATGAAGGAGTAAGTATTAATAGCTAGCATGCATTCATATGGTGATTGTTTTCTGGTGACGGGAATGGGAAGTGTTATTTCTCTATTAAATTAAATATGGAGGCCACTGGATTATGCATGCCAGGCTGGCATGTCCACTTGGTTTCCTTTCACGCACGTTTCGTCTTCAAGCCTGCTGTCTCTCTGCCTGAGTGTCTCCTGTGTGCTTGGCCTCATGGCTGAGGAAAATCTGATTGACTAAAAAACATCTTTCTCCTGCCCCTGGACCTGATTGACAAGCAGGGACAGCTATGCCATCCACTGTACTGTCTTCTGCTGTCCTGAACTTGCTTTGGGGCTAACATCACAGAGACATAGTAAGTAAATTAAACAGGAGAGGTCTTCAGAGTGTGCCCTAGCAAGAGCAGAATGAAGAAATGGGAAAGTTTAATAAAAAGAAACCAAGGCTGCAGTATACATCAGCATAGTCTTCAAATACCCCAGGAGAGGGACAAGGGTATAGCTGAGTTGGTTAAGTCCTTGCCCTGAAAACATGACCTGAGTTCATCCCCAGAACCCATGTCAGAAAGTCAGGAATAGTGCTGAGTGCTTATCGTACCAGGCCTAGAGAGGTGCAGAGATGAGAATCCCTGGAACTCACTGGTCAACAGCCTGGCTAGACTGATGACTTCCAGGCCAGTGAGAGACTGCTTAGTAAACCAAGGCAGTTAGTACCTGGAGAATAACAACTGCCTCCAAACATATATGTACACATGTGGATGCATACATACACACACACAAGTGACCTGCACAACCCCCCACGCACACCCCACACACCAAAGAAAACAATTCTATGCATTAGTTTGATACTCATTCAATATTGCTTTAGATCAAAGAACTTGGATCTAATGAATTCAGGTTCCACAAACATGACAGAGTTTTCCCATTTTTGCAATAGCTAACTGCTTACAAAGCCTCTTCAAACACATTGTCGCCAGAAAGTAATCACTATGCTGACAGGTTTGGCCTGGTGTTTGCTGTTTGTTTAGTGCTGGTAGCTCCTGTGATGGGGCCTGGCACATAGAATGCTGTGTTTAATGCATGTCTGGCTAGGTAAAGAAATAAAGGAGCTGGCTTGTGAGGGTTGATGTTTGTGTTAGCTACTTCTCTGGGCTGTAATGAAATACATGACCAAAGGCAACTTACAGAAGAGTTTGCTTGGCTCAAGGATCCAGCGGGAGAGTCTGTAATGCGAGTAAAGCAATGCAGCAAGCAGCAGGAGCAGGAAGCCGGCTCATCCCATTTTATTTACACACGGGAAACAGCAAACAGAAAGAGGGGCAAGGCTGGAAGCCCTCAGATCCTGCATCCCCAGGATGTCTTCCTCTGACAAGGCACCACCTCCTAAAGGCTCCCTAACTTCCCCAAACAGCAGCACTAGTTGACTATCAGGTGGTCACCTACTCGAGCCCACAAGGGACATTTCTCATTCAAACTACAGTGTTATATGCTCATTTTACAGGTCACAGCAATCAAGGTTCAGATCTGTAGAGTGGTCTCCTAAACTCTACAGCCACCAACACATCTTGAGATCAGGTACCCTGGTAAGAGTCTTGTGCAAGGGTTTAGTGAGGTTGGCTTTCTACTGAAAGTGGGTTGTCTCCTGTGAAAGTTGGTGGCCCTCTCATCAGAAGTTGAGGCAGCGTATTTGTGCATCTGTTGCTCTTCTCGGCTGCTTATCTTAACAGCATAGTCATCCTGGGGAAGCGAATGAAACAGGGTGGCCCAGGTGATGAGAGCATGGATTCATGCTCTTGTCTTCTGTATGCCACCTCTCCTTTTCTTTGGTGTTAGCCACTTTTCTTGTTGCTGTGGGAAACAACCGGAAAAGGCCCCTTAAGCAAGGGAGGGTTTATTTTGGCTCACAGTTCAAGGGTGCTATCTCTCACGAAGAGGAAGTCATGGTGGCATGAGCACTGTCCCCCCACATCCGGTCAGGAAGCAGCAAACAGAAAATGCTAGCGCCCAGCAGCTTTCCCTGTTCTGTTCAGTCTGAGAGCCCAGCCTCTTTAATAGTGGGTCTTTCCTGCTCTGATATACTTCTGGAAATGCCCTTATAGATACACCCAGGGGAGTGTTTAAAGGTGACTTAAATCCCATCAAACTGACCACGAAGATTGACCACCACATCTTTTGTGGGTTCTTGTTCCTCCTGGGTCTCTGCAATACCTCCACCATATGGCTGTCCTCTCTCTGCCCCCTTTCCTTACCTCAGATGAGACCAAGTGACCAGGAGCACTCCAGCCAGCAGCACCCTCTCATACTCCTTTCCCCAGAGTTATTTGCCTTTCCAGAGCATCTTCAGCAGAGAAAAACATCAGAGGAATAAATTGTGATGGCTGAATTTCAGGTACCATGTCCCCTGATATAGGATCGAATCTTGAAAGGGAAGAGTCACTTGGGGACTTTGCTTGATTGTTTATGTGTGTGTGTGTGTGTGTGTGCACGTGTGTACACATGTGTGCCGTGTGTGTGCATGTGGAGGCCAGAAGTTAATGCTGGGTATCTTCCTCAATGAGTCACCACCTTGTTTATCAAGCGAGGGTCTCTTACTGGCCTGGAACTTTTTGATTCTGCTAAGCAGGCTGGCCCCAAACCCCAAGGATCCTCCTGTCTCCATCCCACTGGTCATGAGATTACAGGAGGGCACAGCTACAGCTGATTTTGTACACAGGTAGGTTCTGGGGATAGAAATCTGGTCCTCATGCTGAGACATAAAGCACTTTACTGATAGAACCAGCTCCCCAGCACTGTATGGGGACCTTTCTGAGTGACCTTAGAACACTGGCCACAAAGCCAGGTCATACCCTGTACCAGAAGGCCACCTCTGCTGCTGGCAGCTCTGAGGAGAGCCTTTCCCTTCTACTTCACCTGCCCTCACCTCTTCTTCCTATACCAAGGCTACCAATGCACTGTGGTATGTTTCCAGCATTCTCGAAAAGCTTATAGGTGGCTCGGCTTGGGTGACAATGTTATGTTTCTGTATAGCAAAGAGAAATTATCAATACAAATTGGGATAATACAAATAGGGATGTAGCTCAGCTACAGAATGCTTGCCTAGCCCACGTGAGGCCCTGAGTTCAATCCCCAGGTGTGCCTGTAATACCAGCATTTGGGAGGTAGAGGCAGGAGGATCAAGAGTTTGAAGTCATTTTCAGCTACACATAAAATCTGATGCCAGCCTGGGTTATGTGAAATCCTGCCCCAGAAGGAAGGAAGGAAGGAAGGAAGGAAGGAAGGAAGGAAGGAAGGAAGGAAGGAAGGAAGGAAGGAAGGAAATTATTCAGAGATATGGTTAAAGTGACGGGGACCTCCTAGATGTGAAATAAACAGATGTAGTCTTTTGGTAGCCCCAGCTGCCTCTCAGGAGTCATGTTCTCACACAGTCTTTGCTATGACATGATGCCAATACGCTGTCTCCTTTCTTGTGGTTCAAAGTCACAGGCACCTGAAGATGCTCTGAAGTGTCCTGGATTCCATTTGTAAAGCCAGGAGCACTTCTCTCCCAGCTCCAGCACATCCTCCGAAGGATAAGACACGATGGGAATCTTGAGAAGTCCACAGCAACAAACAAATGGTTAACAGAATCTGAATAAGAAAGCAAAGATCCGTCTGCTTCCGCTTCCTCTATCAACATTGCTCTGAATGACAATTTGTCGGCCGTCAGGTCTCCTCTAATGTTTCACGCTAGGTTTATCCAACAAGAGTAATAAAAATAATGACACCATTATCCCTCTTCTCTGTTTTCAGCATATCCCTTGAAGGTTTGAATAATGAATTCAACTCACATTATCCAGATTCCCTTGCTCTCTACTTCCTCTGCTGGCTGGAGTGAAGCAATTATCCTGTTGTCAGACGACAGAACCGTCCTACCCAGTGCAGCGTGTGATCCTGAGATTCAGATACAGTCCAGGGCCAAAATTATCGAGGGTATAATTTCAAATTATAGAAGAGAAAATTGGTGGCCAGTGTGGAGATGAATCCAATACCTGATGAAATATTAAATATTTCGTTAGTAATCCTTTTGGAACAAAAATAAGTAGACAACAGAATTAGTTTTGAGTTGGGCATAAAAGGCTAATTAATGTTATTGTATTCAGCTGATTGACTTCAAGGCTATTAAATTATTATTTCGTTGTCTGAATCTCTGCCTCCTTCAGGCTGAAGAAACCAGTTCATGAGAAAAAAACACAGTCTGTGTTCCCCTCATCTTTCTTCTTAGCAAATAAAAGCAAAAACCCTTTGCTTCTCAGGAGACCCATTCATATACCTGAATTTACTTACTCCCCTTCCCCTCCCTCTCTCCCCTCTCTGTTCCTTCCATCTTCCCTTCCTTCCCCTCCCCCTCTCTCTATCCTTCCCTTTCTGCCTCCATCACTCCTTTCTTCTCTCTCTTCTTCCTTCCCAGGAGTCTCACAATGCAGCTCAAGCTGATCTCAAACTATATCACCAAGGATGATCTGCCTCTCCCTCCCAAGAGCTGGGATTATAGTCACGCGCCATCATACCCAGTTTGTGTGATGCCAGGTATCAAACCCACAGCTTTGTACATGCTAGGTACACATTCCAGTAGGGGTACCACAGCCCAGGCCTTTAACTTGGTTTCTTCCGCATCTTAGTGTGCATCTTTGACTATGTCTCCCGCTGCTGTTTAGAAGACATTCAATGCACACCTAGTATCAGGAGTGGACAAATGTGAATTGGAGACGGCAGAACACAGGTCTGGGAAGTGCAGCAGAGGTGACACTGGCTGGTGCTTTCTGTCTGCATACTGGAGTGCTATCTCCTTCCCCTTATTTTCCATCATCCCGTCTATTTCTTTCTGGTTCCCTGTTCCAGACCACAGACTGCTAGTCACAGAACTGGACTGAGTAAACCTTCTCTTATTCTGTTATACAAACAGAGGCAAGGTGGTTTTAAAGTTTGTTGTGGTGACTGGTTCCCAGTCTTCCTATGCCACTGGTGCAAAGACTAATGTTGAGAACTTGGCCACCCCAAGCTCCTCTGTTGGTCAGTTTTAACTGTTGCCTTCATACAACCTAGAATCCCCTGGGGAGTGAGGCTGACTAGATCAGGTTGGCCTTGGTCAAGGCTGTGGGAGGTTGTCTTGATTGTTATTAGAGGAAGAGCCATCTTGGCTGTGGGAGGCTCCCTTTCGTGGACTGGGCGCTGGGCTAGTGTATAGGTGTGAGGAAAGACAGCAGAACAGAACCATCCATATGTTTATTCTCCTTCCTCTTGTAGGTGTGTTGTGATCAGGTGCTTGAATTCCTGCCCTGACTTCTCCCGCATGATGGGCTGTGACCTGGAAGTAGGAGCCAAGTAAATCGTTTCCTCCGGTAAGTTGCACTTGGCCATGATATTTTACTCAAGCAACAACAGTGCAGCCAGAACAGTGACCCAGACACACTTCTCACATCGTATCCTGAACTGTTAGGATATGGCTCAATGACCACGGTGAGGGCAACCGTCTCCTCCCTCTGTGCTGTTGCAGTTTTCCAACGAGGCACATCCTGGGCAAGCGAATTTCAGCACTGCTTTTTCCCTTGACCAGACCTCCCTGAACACTGAACAACCGTGGCGAGCAGACCCTGTATTGACCCAGTAGAGCTAGCCTTTAATAATAATGTAGAATGGATGAGACTATCTCTGGGGGTCTCCTTTACTTTACTGTCCATTCCTTTCCTGGTCGGCTGAGCTGTGGATGCCTTTCCAACAGCGACTCCCGAAGAATGAGCGACCTTTGAGATACAAAGGAAGAGATTTGAATGTTGCCTTCATAGGCACCCCAGAAGCCAGCGGAGCTTTCTGAAGTATTACTACTTAATCTTCTGATGCCTGATTCTTGAAAAGTACCCCTTGGTCTTAAAGGCATGTGGACAAGCCTCCACTTGGGGATGGTATGACCATTTCCAGAATGGCAGAAGGCAGGCTAAGCCAAGGAGGGATCCTGATACAAAAGTCACAGGAGACTGGCCAGAAGTGATCTGTCTAGAGCATCATGCAGATTGCTCTTGGCATTTCCAGAGAAGGATATGAGTGGGTGGTCTCCCCATACACCAGGCAGAACCAAGCCAAGCGAACATGAGTAACCAGAGCCTGCACCATGAAATGGTGTGATCTGTGTCTTCCAATCTCCATGGCATCTTGCCTTTCCACAGTGTGAGCAAAGCCAGCACTCTTACTACTTTTCCTGTTGGTTCCCCCCCTAAAAATCAAATAAAAGGGGAGAATGAAGAAGGGGGAAGAGGAGGGGGAAAGAAAGGAAGGAGGAAAAGGGATGGAAGGAGGAGGAAGAGCACCTTGAAAGAACTTTTGCCTGTGCTTTTGGGCATGGTGACATGGGACATCATGGAAAGTATTATTTTATTTTTTTGTATTTTTAAAATTAGTGGTTCTGTTTTCACTGGATAAAGCAGAGATATGATACCTGAATATCATATGAATGAATATGAAACTGGATTAGTTCTTTGGAAAGAAATTATTAAACAGTTAGTCAGTTTATGGGCTGGCCCTCCTTTTCATATAATGGCAGCTTCCTAAAGACAGGGATGTGGCTGGTGGAAGGCTCCTTCTGTGGGTTTTGTGGGCAGATGTCACAGTGGGTTGGGAAGGGATTGGTGGCTATTTCCCTAGATGTAACAGACAACCCTGGCTCTCAAATGCAGTGGATTGCTACCAAGAAAAACCACACCACAACACTCTGGGAAGAGTGACTTCCCAACAGCTCCCTGGGAATCCAGCCTGAATCTAGAGGCATCTTGAACCTGAGCTCAGAAGGTTGGAGCCAACTAGAGTGGCCATGGTTTCATACCTACAAAAATTCCTTTGCCTCAGTCTAGCCTAGCATTCTGAGCCCTCTGTAGATGCTATCATGCCGGGGTAGGATGGGCAGGGAAAAGGTGGCACTTCAAGCTATTGTCGCCTGTGGTGGGAAACAGAATGCACTCATTTCTCATTCATCTCTTGGGTTTTTGGTAGTTTTCAGGAACTCAGAACTGAATGTTCCAATGGTCCCTGTCCTTGGAAACCATCTTCCTCGGGGAAACGTCAGAAGGGAAGCAGACAGGCTCTCAGGGGAATTCGGAGCTTTACTGGAGCATGGGAGGCAAGTCTCTACTGTCTTTGTGGAAGCCACTAGAAATGCCAGTCTTTGATTGGAGGCAGTAGGTGTGGGATTCCTTCTGAACTGTGTCCCCAGCAACCGTAAAGTGTTCATTCATCTCTGTGTGTGTGTGTGTGTGTGTTCATGCATGGGTGTCCCCAATCACTCTCCATCTACCTCGTGAGACAGGGTCTCTCACTTGGACCTAGAGCTTGCTGACTCAGTGAGTCTAGCTAGCCAGCTTGCTCTGCGAATGTTCTGTCTCTACCTCCTGCACACTGGGATTGCAGATGGCTCCCACATTTACCCTACATTCATGTGGGCACTGGGGAATCTGAACGCCAGACTTCACACATATATTTATTTACTAATTCATCTCCCCGGGCCCTGTTCATTTATCTTGATGGATCAATTCCATGAGTGTTCAACCTTTTGATATTGTGGCAGGTTGTTGTCAACTACAAAATTTATGCTTAAAAACTGTGTAATTGAGGTACAAAAAAATCCACAAAATATTTCATTACATTTTAAGTAAGTTTATAACTTTGTGTTGTGTCGTATCCATAGCTATCCTGGGGCTCAAGTGACCCATGTGGCTTGGACACACTCACTAGTGTAAGAGAAGATAGAGGGGAAAGAAAGCTCAGTCCTATAAGGTTTCTGTTGGGAATCTCTGTCAACTCCACTTAAAGTATAATCTAACTACTGCCAGACAGCGGTGCCATCCACATTTGTATGTGGTTTAGAAAAAGCTGGGATTGGCTCTCTCAACTGCCATCTTATCCTCATTTTATCTGGAAGAATTGGGAAACTAAAATCTGAATGGTCCAGAAGCTCTGATAGCTAGGATCTGGATAGAAATAAGACTGTTAATCTAGTACATTTGGGGAGATTTGAAACACCCGGCAGTGGGGATGTTGAGTCCTGTTAAAGAAGGCTGGGCAGAGGCGAGAACTTTTAGTGGCCTCTTCTGTGGTAGAGCATCTGGCAGCACTGCCAAGGCAGTGAAAGTCATTGGTGATGGCGGCATTGGGCAGCAGGAGGTCTGAGTGCTGGACCACAGCCGGTGTAGACATGGCCCTGGAAGTGTTCATTTCATGGTGGTTCCTGCTACCTACTGGTTCCTCCAGCTCTTTCAAGTATTTACAAGCAACTCTTTCACAGTATTAATTTTCTTCTCAAAGGACCCAGGGTGTTTCCTGCATCCAAATACTGACAGATTAAGCCATTACCTACCTTGGCCAAGATCCCTGTCTCATAGGAGCCATTTGAAGTCAGTTACCCTCTGAGTCTATATGAGATGCCTCTTCTCTGATATTCGCTACCATACTGGAGCATAGCTAATCCACCCTAGGCATATCTCCTTCCGCTCTCCTAAGGCATAACATGTACTTACACAGCACATCCCGTTCGCCTTGACTAACTGAACTCACTAGCCCCTTCCTAGTAGGGATGGCTCACAATAAGCATCCTTGAATGTAAAGGAGTTGGCTACTCAATGGGGAAAACGTCACCATTAGTTGTTAATGTCAGTGGGAGGACGCACCCAACCCACGCAGCATCTTATTGTAGGAAGTTTCTGGACTCTATGGTCTCATGGACTCTATGGTCTCATGGACTCTATGGTCTCATGGAGCTCTCCACGAGCTTGATATTGGCTTCAGGGTGAATCTACACTGAGCTAATGAATGAACAACTGATTTGTCCGAACTTTTTTAACTGCCTCTGCTCCAGGCTTGCGGGTGTTGTGTAGTTATTTTCTCCAAATAAAAAGATTCTCTAGGAGGAGGAGGAGGTAGACTGATAAGACTCAGTAACTAAAGGGAACATTTGAGGTTCAGGAAATAAGTAACACTGAAAAGGTTCAGGAAGTTCCTGAAACAGACAAGATTCACAAGACCCCTCCCCAAGGTTATCTGAGCAGTGAGCAGTAACAGTGCCCAAGGAGAAGACTCTTCAGTGGGACCATTCAAGTCCTGCAGGGATCTCAATCAGGCAGCTTTCGTGAGCATTCATTCATGCTTGGGTGGACTTTTCTGCTAAGAAGCTGACTTTGAGTTACTTATGCTCTCATAAATCACCCCGATAAACTCACTGGTCACTCAGCTAGACATGCGTAGAACCATTTCCTTGGTCTGTTGTGGGTGCCATATCTAGAGTGGATTGATGTTTGCTCACGTCTGCTCAGGAAAAGTCACACAACCGCTAGAGACTCTCCCAGTTTCTATATGGAAAGTCCCAAATCCTGCTTGGCCTGTTGGGTCTGGATCAACAGGATAGCTGGTTACCCTAGCCCAGGCTGGTAATGGGCACAGGACAGATTATATATCATGTCTGGTTCGTCTTACGTGAACCTACTATCTATCCACTGCTCAAATGAGGCTCTAGAAAAATCACTGAGAGGGTGGGGACTTAAATTTGGAGACTAAAATAGTCTTAATTGGCTTTAAAGTAGACTACATTAAACATCTGCCTTAATTATACTCTCCACCCCCTGGAAAGGCCACAGATGGCAAAACTGGAAGAGAGAGAGGTGGCAGGTCCCCTCTGAGACAGGCTAGGCTGTAACTAACTTAACAAGCTCTGAGGCTCAACTGGAATTCATCTCTTACCCCCTCGACTTACTTGCTTTCCAGAATATCTACTCATGGGCCTTGGGGCTACCAAGTGCCCCTCCAGTTCCATGATCATGGCAACTAGTCAGCACAGGACAGGGGTTGTGCTCAGCAGCACAGAGCCAGCTCTGTCCAGGAACCCTGGGTTTGGCCTCCCAATCAAGTATCTTTTCACTTGGTGCCGCGTAGCTCTGCTAGATGCGGGAGATCTCAGCTGGGCAAGCGAGACTTCAGTGGTTTAGAAGGTGGGAATGGCAACACATTTAAGGAATTCATTAAATGTGTGGTATCACTGTGGAAAAGTGCAGAGGCTCTGGAATGTATGATGGGGCCCATTCCTAGCATAAGGAGCAGAGGTCTGTTCTAAGAAGGTGATGTTGATGCTGCCCCCCCCCCCCGAGGTAGAGGGAGAGATGGAGCTAAACAGAGAATGGTCTAGGCCCTGAGTCATGTGTTTATTGGGACGTTAATGAAAACATTTGCAGCTTCTTAGCAGAGGCAAAGAGGAGTGGAAGGCATGGCAACAGAAGTGGTAGGGCCGAGTGAGGTCCTTGTTTGTTGGTTTAGGGGTTCCTTCCCTATACTAATAACCATGGGGAAGGATTAGGCGACATAGAACATTAGCCATTTGTAAATGACAGGTGGCAAAGGATCAGAGGAAGACAATTCATGGTAAACACAGCAAAGACTTCTCAAGAGTGGGAAATTTACACTGTCCTTCAAGAGTGGGAGAGGACTAGGTGGCTGTTGAGTGGCAATGTCATCCATATTGAAGTGTTCCACCCCAGAGGGGAGCTTATTATATTTTAGGAAGTCTAAAGGAGGCTTCTTAAGACCCAAGAAATGCTAGGCTGGAGAGACGGCTGAGCAGCTAAGAGCATGGACAGCTCTTGCAGAGGACCTGAGTTCAGCTCCCAGCAGCCATGCCAAGTAGCTTAGAACCACCTGCAACTCCAGCTTCAGGGGGATATAACCGATCTGGTGTTAGGCACTGTAATAATTGTTCTGTCTCTTTAAGAGACAAGCCACGCCCACTCCCTCCCCCATCCGCTGAGGCAGGCTGATCTTCAGCTTCTGGCCTGAGCGCTCTCTCTTTTCTGGCTTCCTCTCTTCAGAGAGGTAGCTTCTGCCTCTCTCCCTACTTCTCCCCTTACCCCCTTCTTTCTCTCTCTCCCTCCCCCTTTCTGCCCTTCTCCCTTTCCTTCCATAACCCCTAAATAAATGTCGAAGTCCACTCTGTATGGTGTGCCTACCCCTCTCTCGCCCGCCCCCCACCGCCACATGGAGACCTGGTGACCAGCCACGCGGTCTCATGCAATGTCCCTGCCTAGGACTGCCCACTGCTGGGGACTTGCACCATCCTGGGACCCAGGGACCAGCCAGCTGCCCACAAAGCTTGCTGGGGACCAGCCACCTTCCTGCCACGTGGTCTCATGCGCAGTCCCTGCCTGGGACTGGCTGCTTACGGCAGCAGCTGCCAGGGGACCCGCAGCAAATCCATTTCAGGCGCTTGCACTCATGCACACATACCCCACCCCAAAACATATACTCCTAACACAAAATAAAACAATTGATAATAAAATTTTAAAAGTGCCCAGAAACTAAATAACCCAGGAGTTTCATGAAATCGCCAAAACTTAGCAGATTCACAAGACCCCTCCCTCCCTAAGATTTTGTAACCGGGAAAGACAGCTGAGGAGAGGAGGCTTTCTGTTGGGCTTCCTTCAGAGACTCTCAGGATTTCCACTTACATTAGTTGTCACCCACAATAGGGTGGGTTTTTTGATGCTGTGGCATTCTCTAAAATGTCCATGTTTCTGTAAGTACCACCTCACCCATATATATATAGTCAATCCTATAAACTCATTTCACCAAGTTCGACTTTGGTGTTTTCTGTACTTTGGTTGGTCAATTTTCTATCAGAGTGATCAAGTGTTTGTTCACACCTTCCTAAGAAAAATCACACAGCAAAGGTACGCCTGGCTTACACCGCAGAGGTGGATACACTCAGTGACCTTACGGACTATGCCTGAGGAGCTGTCCCCTGAGAATAAAGGGAGGTGGCCTCTCTCCAACCCTTTCTCTCTTCACCTCATGCATGGATGAGTCTCTGCACTAAGTTGCATTGTCTGGACAAGCACATTGTGAACTGTGAGTGACGCTACAATATAAGACATTGTTATTGACAGTTTGATTAAGTCAGAAGTCTCCTCTGAGAAAGAACGTTTGTTTCACTGAAGAAAAACGGAGGTCAAGAAAGGCTTTCAGGTGTGTCTGATCTTTTGATGTTCTGATAAAATTGTCACCCATGAAGTTTCTCCTCAAGTTGCAAAAATAGTCACACAGAACTTCCTCTCATGTTGTTGTAAGTGGGTTTGTGATTTTGTGTTAGGTGCATTCATGTCTGTCCCTGGGCTGAAGATAGCCCAGGAGCTGTGAATTGGATGTGACTGGTTGGCCTAGAATTAGTTTGCAAGCTAGAAGCAGAACCTGGCTGAGCTGGCATGATGCTTATATACCCTTTGCCAGGACAGGCTTCCCAATATGTCTTCCAGGGTTTCCTCCTGTTTGTCAGATACTGCGCCAGCACAGCCTGGATGCGGAGACTGGTGGGGGGCTGGGATTGAGACACTGAGGCTTCTTTTCAGGTGGAAGAACAGCAACCTTTATTTTGCCCCGAGCTAAAGCCTTTTATACCTCTACTGCTTCTGTGGAAAACCACCGGCCATAAAGAACACAAACATCCTTGTCAATTACAGACCACAAGGAAGTTCCGCTGTGGGTCAGGGGGAGTGAGGGCAGCTAGATCACAACAGTTGGAATTAAAGATGGAGCAAGGAGAAAGCTCCATGTTTAAGTTGACTTACAAACATCTCAACTCATGGGCTATGATATAATTGGTTCTTTGGCTGTGTCTCCATTTGCTTCCTGTTGCTGTGATAAAAACACTGCAGCCAAAAGCAGCTTGGGGAGGAAAAAGTTCATTTGGGTTTACACTTCCAGGTAGCAGTTATGATCAAGGTAACTCAGGGCAGGAGCTCCATCAGGAACCCGGAGGCAGGGACTGAACCGGAGTCCAGGGAGGAGCACTGTTTTAGGATTGCTGAACTGTATTGTTCTGAGATACACCCTATGGTTGCTCAGCTTGCTCCTTATACACCCTGGGACCACTTGCCCATGGGTAGCACTACTCACAGTGAGCTGGGCCCTTCCACATCAGTCACCAATCAAGAAAATGCTACCACAAGCTTGCCTACAGGTCAGTCTGGTGAGGACAGTTTTCTCAGTTGATGTTCCCTTTTCTCAGATGACAGTAGTTCATATCAAGTTGGCAAAACACTAACCAATGCAGGAATAGTACCAGGCTTTCTTTATTAGACATGCATCCAACTTGTTTCCCAAAGCATGAGAGAGTGTTATGTGTGTGTGAGAGAGAGATGTATGTGCACAGTTAACTGTGCAGATGCACGTGTGTCTGTGTAAAGATAGACATCAGAGATTGACATTGGGTGTTTTAATCATGCTGCGCCTTATTTTTGAGAAAAATGTAGCTTACACATTCATCTGGCTGGCCAACAAGCTCCAAGCATCCATCTGTCTCCTACCCCCCTCCCAGTTTTGAGGGTAAAGATGCATGCATGTTGCCCTGCCTCGCTTTTACATGGGTGCTGGGGATCTGAACTCAGGTCCTCAGCTTACGTAGTTGGTGCTTTACTACTGACTGAGTCATCTCCTGGTCCTCCTTTAGCGATGAAAAGGCACTCAGTTGGCAGCAGTTCCAAAGTCTTCACTGGTTTTTATGAACTGGTTGCTTAGCTCAGTTCTCTAAGATTCTTTGGATGCACACAGAGGAACCTTGCTAGAGTCCTCATGCAGGGGAACCCCATCATTCTTATAGAGAAAAGCCACTGTAGAGGAGCAAAGGAGGACCTTGACTGCTTGCTCTGTAGCTGACTATGTAGCTTGGTAGTAGAGCACTTGCTCAGCATGTTCAAGGCACTGGGTTCAATTCCAATCACCACAGAAGAAGATCTTTATAATGCTGATGAGAGGGAGTTTCAAATTCATAAGTGTTTGAAATCTGGAAGTATCTGTGTGCCACATCTGGGTCCCAGCTCAGCATCTGGTAGAGAATTCGGTACATACAAAAATGCCACGCTGCTGGCACGGCCTGGATGCCTAGATTGGCAGGAGGTGCTGGGATTGAGACACCGAGGCTTCTTTTCAGTTGGAAGAACAGCAACCTTTATTTTGCCCCAAGCTAAAGCCTTTTATACCTCTACTGCTTCTGTGGAAAACCACCAGCCAGAAAGAACACAAACATCCTTGTCAATTACAGACCACAAGGAAGTTCTGCTGCCGGTCAGGGGGAGTGAGGGCAGCTAGATCACAACACAAAAACACACTATGCACAGGTACAAAGAGAGTCAGTGGAGATGAGCTGGGACACAGGCTTTCTAGGTCATCAGACTGTGATCAAATCCAGCCACAGCTCTAACTCTAGGGGAGTTGGTTACTGGAGATAAGAATTTGTATCTCATGGGGCCTGGGGAGACAGATGGCTTGGCAGGTAATGTGTTTGCCACTCAGGTGTGGGGATTGAAGTACAGATCTCCAGAAACCTCCATAAATGCTGTAATGCTACATGGGTGCCAGTGCCTGCCTGTAATTCTAGCCTTGGGAGGTGGAGACAGGAGATCCTCAAAGCTAGCTAGCTAAGAGGACTAGCCTTACCCCCCAAGCTTTGAGTTTGATTGAGAGAACTTTCTTCAATGAATAAAGCAGAAGAGCGATTGAAGATCAACCTCAGGCTTCCACATGCATGCACACACATGTCCATGTGTGCTCCCACCACAAAACACACAAACACACACATGGGAAATGGAAAAAAAATGGAAAAAAGAAGAATTTGTACCTCTGGACTGGGGAGATGGGGAGATGGCCTTGCTGGCCCAGTGCTACTTTGCCTCTATTACAGTGACTGCGTCTTAAGCTACTTGTACTAAGGCTGTAGCCTGGGGCTTCTGTTTCCCCAGACAAAGGCTCTGTGCCTTAACTAAATCTCTATCATTCTAATAAACCTGGCGTTTCAAAGGCTAGGGTGAAAACCTGGAGCTCAGAGAGTTAGAATAGCAACTGACTAGCTTTCTCTCTTTGCTGGTGACCCTGGAAGCCACGCGAGGCCACACTGCCCCAGCTAAAAACCCCATGCTAAGCTCCTCCCTGTTACTTCCTCTCAACAATTTGCTAACTCAACCTCTCTGAGTCCAGGTTAATTTTATTTAATTAGCACAAATGCAACACATCTTTGCATAGTTAAACAAATGCAACACATCTTTACATAGTTAAACCAATGCAGCATAAACAAATGCAACACATCTTTACATAGATAAACAAATGCAGCATAAACAAATGCAACACATCTTTGCCTACTTAACCAAATATTCCAAAAACAGCCCAGGGCTTGCCTAACATTCACAAAGCCTAGCACTACATGAACCATACATGGTAGTGCATGTGTGTAATCTCAGCATTTGGCATTCTACATTATGAGTTTGGGGCCGGCCTGGAATACATGAAATTCAGTCTCAAAAAATAGAATAAAAATAAAGAAAAGGAGATTTGGTGTCTTAAAGGGCAATTAGGAGAAGCAGCACTGACAGGTCAACTTTAACAGATGCATTCCACAATCAGCTCTAATTACAAAGCAATGCAAATAGATGCTTGTTCGCCTGCATTCCACTAAAACACTGAATCTATGTTCATATTCTGAAAAGCAGCCTTAGGCTGCTGCCCTCCTAGATGTTATATCTTCCTCATATGAATTTAGGCAGAGTTATCCTGAGATAGTGTTTCCCCTTGAGCTGCAAACAGAGAGAGACAAAGAGCCTGCCACTGTTGAGTAGCTCCAAGCACAGATTTTTGGGTTAAGAGGGGCGAACGTGTGCTGTCCCAGGCTCACATCTGGCCTTTTATGCTGAGCACATGGATCTCTTTCTTCCTGGTACCTGTGTGTGAGTCACTCTATGCCTGCTTGCGTTTGTGTTTGCTAGATAGAGTTTCCCACAAAGCACATTGGGCTGGAATGGGAGTGTGGTGAATAGAGCATATTTGAATTTCATAGGCTGTTGTTTCAACCCAGGCTGGGGCCCTGAACTATAAAATTGATGAAGGCAAGTCTGAATTAATCAGCAAATATATACTAATTCATGCTGACCTTTTTTCAAGCTGAGGCCTTTTCTCACCCACTGTAGGTTTTAACACTGGCCTACCGAGTGTTATTACAAAGGACTCGATGGTCGGTCATAATTATATAATGCAAATGACATTTGCTGTTTTGTTTGAGCTTATTCCCTCAGATGTTTCCTTTTATCACACTGCTCACACATCTGTGTCCCTGCAGCCGTCCCACAAGCTCCTCCTTTCCCGGTCCCCAAGTTGCTAGCACTGTTTGTCCCGACTGTCACGCAGACACAGCCTGCTGTGAAGATCCGGCGGGTGTGACATGTGCCTGTGACACAGGTTACGCAGACAGCTGGTCGGAACAGGTGTACGCTGGTTCCACGTCAAATGGCAACACACATTTGGCTCCCGCCCAACGCACAGGCATGAAAAACCTGTTCCCTTCACATTTCTTTGGAGACTGATTGACTGTTCTTTGACACGGCACACACTGTGACTCTAAGTTCCCTAGCTCTCTGGCCACTCAGAAGTGTTCCAGAGAAGAACTCAGACAAAACCTCCACGTGGTGCCATGAATCACTCATCTGCTTCTTCAGGAGTGGCATGGGGGATGGAAGCTCCTCCCCTTTAAAACCTGGAAGATACACCGGACATTTTGGGGGTGGTAAAATCAGCCAAATGGATGGATTCGAGACAGAAGAAGCACCAACGAAGCTGACAAATATTTTTGATTTTGAGATGATTTAAAGCCAAAGCAACATTTTCGAAGGGTGGGGGTGGTCTGGGGAGACGAGTCGGTGGGAGAAATGTTCTCGTCGTGTAGCGTGAGGATCTGTGTTTGCTCCCTCAACACCCAGGGAAGAAAGCCTGCTGTGGCAGGATGCACCTGTAGTCTCCGCACTGGGGAGATGAATACAGGAGGATTCCTAAGCTTGCAGACAGCCAGTCTAGCTGAGTCAGCATGTTATACACAGGCTCACTGAGGGGCCTGCATCAAAAATAATAAGGTGGAGTATGGCTGAAGAACACACCTCACATCAAACTCCGGCTTCCAGCTTCCACTCATATGGGCATATAAGGACGTGTACACACACACACACACACACACACACACACACACACACACACACACTGAGAGAGAGAGAGAGAGAGAGAGAGAGAGAGAGAGAGAGAGAGAGAGAGAGAGAGAGAGCTGGAAATTCCAGTATAGTGATATGGAACAATGATATTTTTTTAAAAAACACCTTTACAATTTTGTCCAAGTAGTATTGTCTGCCCTTATCAGTGGCTATCGACAGGGCTTTTGTCTCAGTAAAAATGTAAAACAATAGGCCAGCAAGATGGAATAGTGGATCAAAGCACTTGCCCTGTCCCACAAGCCCTGGAACCCAAGCTTGATCATTGGAACCCACAGGAAAGAGAATCAGCTCCCTCAAGCTATTCTCTGGCCTCTTCACATGCATTGCACACTGTGGCACATGCATGCCTGTATTCCCAAACATATTGCTTGCTGCACATACATGAACATGCATGCATGCACACACATAAACACAAGTCACCAATCACAATAAATAAGACAAATTTAAAAAATTGGAAAAAAGGTGTGTGTGTCTGTGTGTCTCTGTGGTGTGTGTGTGTGTGTATGTTGCTAAATGTTATGTTAAAGAAAAAAATCCCACTTAAGGAAACAGCACTGTGGTCAATGAATACTGTGACAGTTTTGTGAGAGGCGACATCTGGTCTAAACTCTGTAGTTCTTTGTCACAAGTAAATGTCATTTTTCTTTTCAGAGGTAAGACAAGGAAAACCTTGTGAGCAGGCATGAGAGGAGGGCGTCAAATGCACCCCTGGACCCCAGAGGCCAATCAAAACCACCAAATCTTGTCTCTCCATTTCCAGGAGCATGCAAGTTCCCAGAGAAAAGGGGAATGGCAAGGGAGAGGGATACCACATCCCCAAGTGTCCACTTCACTTCATGTCCCCTCCCCACAGCTCTGTACGTGGAATCTATATCCGGCTTCCCCCATTGGGCTGATTGACATTTTAACTCCTTAAGTCATTTCCTTGATTCTTCATTTCTTTTCCTGGGCGGAGGAAAATAGCTCTGAAACCAAGATGGCTGGAAAGGAGAAGCATGGGTGGGTTTAAATGTGTTATTTGTAAGCCTAGCTGTTTGTCTCCAGCCTCCCAGAGCCCTACGGCTTGCAGGCAGAGCAGTGGGCTTCTGTGGTATGCATGGGGAGTATTGCGTCAACACGGAAAGGGTGTCGGAGCCCCATGCTCTCACATCTCACTGTTGCATTGTTTCCACAGACTGGCAATGTGATGTCTGCCCTTCGCGGATTCATTTCATACAAAGTACAAATCTAATAAACTCATCTCCAAAAAAATAACGCCAGCACATTCAACTGCTAATGCCTCAGACAGCCTGATACATTTGTAGACAGCCGAATCCTAAATCCAGTGGAGAATTCTAAGACGGGTTTATGCGCAGTGTGCTTCTCATAAAACCTTATTTGAACATTTGATTCTGGTTTACATTTTATTAGCAAAGCTCTCATTTTTCACTCAGAACAAGGAAGCAGGGGGAGGAGACGTCCACTCCTGAAACTTCAAATCTGTGTTCAAATAACTTACAAGATGGTCATAAAACGGACAAGACGATGACTGCCCTGAGACAGTTACAAGAAAAAAAACTTAATTAGGATGCAATCCTGGTTATTTTAAGGCATACAAAAGAATCCGGCGCATAATAGAGTGGCTGTTTCTTGCAGTTCATATGATAAAATTCTCACCAGTCTCAAAATGACAGATGTAATATTACCTTTAATAAGTGTCTACCGATGCATGCAAATTGAATTAGATAGTGGGAGTACAAATTTGTCCGATAATTAAGATAAAATTTCATGTCAGTTCAAACCCCGGTGTATATTAGTAACTCTGTATATTTCTTTGCTCTGCTCTCTACCAGTTATCTTTGGAGTGCTTTCCTGATGACTGGAATAGTCCAGTTAAAGGGGTAAAAACACTGCTCTCAGATCACATTATTATCAGCGGTGGAAAATCAGAGACCTGATTATGGTTCAGTTTATGCTAAGTTTGAAATACTAAGCACAATTCACATCACATTGAATAAACCTGGCTATGTATAACTCCGCATTTCTGGGTTCTCCTGAGGTATTACTGCGCCCTTAAGTTTAATGCCCAGCTAATGCCATTTAGGGGAAATCAAAACACAAATTTGCAAGTTAATAGCCTTGTCCATTTAGGAAACCTGAGTTTTGAGTGGTTTCTTCAGTGCTTTGTTTTGACACTGCAAGTGAAGTGGGTAGGATTTTACACACCACACACACACACACACACACACACACACACAGAGCCCAGAAGGCAAAGAGAATGAACACACATAGGCACATGCACACAGAGACTCAGCTCCCTGCAGGGAAACAGGCGCAAGGCTGTGCCCACATACACACAGCTTAAAGGGTGAATGCGTGGCATGGCATTCAGCTCCATTTTAATACCGTCCGTTGCTGTGATCACTGTTCCCCAAGGGAGGCAAATATCCTGAGCATTATTAAAAGTGGGATTATCCAATCTAATATGAAGACTTGGGAACCAGCCAAGAGTAGTTAGTCATAAGCAGGAAGCGAAAACAAAGAAGTCTTATCAGGGCCCAGACCACCAGGTTCACCATCCTTAAGCTTGTGCTTGGCTGTGGATGACTGGCGTCACCTCAAAGGTGACTGTCACTTCACTGAAAAATGTATACACTTCCAAGCAGGTGTTATTGGTGGTGACACTGTCTCACCCATGAAATGTGTGAAAGGAAAGTACATCCTATTGTTGACCTGCAGCAGAGTGCCAGTGTGGAAGGTACTGTCCTCTGATTGGAATCCTGCCACATTTGGAGGTTTTCACTATGATAATGATGGTTTTTGCTTTTCTAGTAGGAACATGACACTCAGCAGGACTAAGCTATATGGCCAGTAAGTACTGGAAGAAACCCTGGAAAGACTACAATCTGAAGGTATTCTTTGTATGCTTATTGTATTGCTCTTTTCTCTCAGTTGAAACTTTCCCTCCTGGAGAGAAACTCACTAAGACTCCAGAAGTGAATGAAACTTACAAGACCCAGGTCTTCAACAACTCACAGGTTTCAGGAAGATCCTGAAACTTACAGGATTCACAAGGTCCTGCCTAAGGTTATATAGGCAGTAATAATTGCTGGGGAGAGGTGATTCTCAGAGCAACATAGCTTCACCCATACTTCTATACTAACTCACCAAGTTAGATGGTACAGTATTGTTTCTTTGGTCTGTCATTGGTGCAACATCTGTCTCTCCCCAGGAAAAAGCCCCTTGGGAGATCAGACCAATATTCTGGCTTGGTTGTATCTGTTGCTAAATCCAGCCTCAAGTGTCTAAGAGGAAAGAGACTTGGCAAACCAGGAGGCATGTACATCTCGAGGGAGAATGACCCCACTCAGCTCTACCAGTCACGACCATGAATGAACCATGCAAAGTGTGCTACCATCCACCAGTTGACTCATTTAAAGCATCTCGGGCATGGTGTGATACCTGTCCGTAAAATGAATCCCTTGAAAGCACAGAGATCTGAGTAAAATCCCCAGAACCCAAGCAAACCTGTGAGTCTTCCTTGGGACCCATTCATTTTTTTTCTTTGAGACATGGTCTCTTGCTTTTGCCTGGAGCTCACCAGTTGAGCTAGCTAGATGTGAGCCACGGGGAATGGGCTGCCTCTGTGTCTTCAGTGCTGAGATTTTACAACTGCTGGACTCACCATGTCAAGCTTTCCGGTTATGTCTTGTGGACTCAAGTTCAGACTCTCATGCTTATGTGGGGCTAGCACTTTACCAGCTGAGCTGTCTTCCATCCCTAGCCACTGATCTCATGCTATTCATAAACCAAACTTAACTGAGGCTTCCTTCTCACGGTTGGGGACTTCTCAGAGCCAATGTGAGAGCAACTGCAGTTGGGAGATTCAGGTGGTCCCCCGGGGTGGACCAGGGTCAAAAGACTCAGGAAGGCTTGGTGTTAGGGCTAAGGTGCCAGACCACTAACAGTCACCACAGCCCCCAAGGCCAAATACAAAGACTGAAACCTATCGTCCAGTGGTTCTCAACCTTCCTAATGCTGTGACCCTTTAATACAGTTCTTCATGTTGTGGTTGTGGTGATCCCCAACCTTAAAATTACTTTCATTGATACTTCTTAACTGTAATTTTGCTATTGTTATAAATCTTAACGTAAATGCCTGAGTTTTCTGATGTTCTTAGGTGACCACTGTGGAAGGGTCATTCAACCCCCAATGGGGCCATGACCCACAGGTTGCTGTTATAGATGATGGGTGACTGCAAAAGTAAAGAAGTGGCACTGAGCAGCTGGGCAAACAGCCATCCCAAGAGCACGCAGTGGGGCTGTGGCTCAGGTCACCAGTCACTACAGCTCCCTCAGCACACAGAGAATGAGTTGCTGCTGTCTGGCTGCTGTTTGGGTATTTAGAAAAGGACTTTGTGAGGACTACAGCTCAGTGGTTAAGAACAGGTGCTGCTCTTGCAGAAGGCCAGAGTTTGGGTCCAGATTCTCATATTGGGATGCTCACAACCATGACCCCAGCCCCAGGGCCTCCCATGCAATTGGACCCCTCTGCAGGCACCTGCATGCATGTGTGCATGATACACAGATACACAGACATAATTTAAAATAAAAATAAAATCCTTTTTAAAAATTCTCTGTGGAAGGGAAGATAACAGTGGGGAGTAGCCTTGAATGCCAGTTAGTGTACTATTGGTTGTTGGTTTGTGTTTTGTTTTGGCTTTTTGAATCAGGTTGCCTTCAGTTACAAGTTAGCAAGCAACTGTGAAGAAGCAGAAGTCTTCATGGTTTAGGCCCCATCCTGACCACCCAGTGGGGTCTAACTCCTGGCTTAAGTAGTGTCTCCTGTGCTTTAAACTTTTTATAAGGTAGAAATCCTACATTGTTTTGAATACAAGACTAGACCTGTGTGTAGAAGCATCTTTATGTTCAGTGTAGATCATACATACTTTGGCCCAACAAATACTTTCAGCAAGAACTCTATGTCATCCTAGACACTTAGAATACAAAGTCAAATATGCCAATGGAGAGTGTGGTAGGGTAAGCTAACAGTGTCTCAATTCAAGGTTACCAAATCAAAGTCCATGGGGACTGTCAGGTCCAGCCAGGTACAAGGGCATGAAGTAGTGTGGGAAGCAGAGGGGTCTGAGAACACAGTTGTCCCCTGCACGATGGCACAGGGGAGGCAGGTCCAGGATGTCCATGTCCTTTGAAGTTAGAAATCCATATTAGGTAACCAAACACATAAAATGTTATAAATGAAAAACAACAACAAAACAAAAACAAACAAACAAACAAACCCCCACTATGCCAGCAGGCTGCCTCTGACCTAAAGGTGACTCTTCTGCCGACATCCATGCAGGGGACTGAGCAGTGCCTCTTGAAGAGTAAGACCTCATCCCAACCCTTAAATGAGTCTCTGTGAATTTGTTGCACCCTAATTGGAGGAAGAATCTTTGTATTTGTCTTAGTCAGCTTAGACTGTTAGCTTAACAGGGGATTGCTGGGATCAGATTTGCTAGTGGGCTTGTCTGTGAAGAATTGTCCTGAGGGCATCTATTTGATCCCTAGAAGCCATGTTAAAAAGATGAGCATGGTGGCACAGTTAGAACCTCAGTCCTGGCAGGCAGGGACAGACAGGAGGATCCCTGGGGCTCCCTGGTTAGCCAGTCTTGCTAAATTTGTGAGTTTCTGCTTTAGTGAGAGCTGTCTCAAAAAGCAAGTGGAGAACAACTGAGCTGAATACATAAAGTGGGGCTCAGTGGAGGGTGAGGGCTGCTTTTGTTTGGTTTTTGCTCTTCTGCCTTTGCAGAAAAGCAAAGAAACTCTTAACAGATTCTGAAACTTTCTTTAACCTTGAACTTCTTAGTCTCTAGAACTGTCAGAAAGTAATTTCCGTTCCTTATAAGATACCTGCCTATGGTGTCCTGTTATAGTAGGACAGTGGGCTAAGGCAGAAATCTTCTTGATTGTGTTTTCTCTAAGTGTTCTGTGTGCGCACAAACACGTGTCCAGTCCTTTGCGTGGGGGGGGGGGCAGAGGCTGAGGTTCGCTAGCTTCCTCAGTTGCCCTCCACATGTTTTTTTGAATCGGTGTCTCTCAATGCATCTGGAACTCACCAGTTCAACTATATGGCTGGCCAGCAAGTCTTAAGGACCTTCTTATCTCTGCCTCCCTCACCCCTGGGATTATAGGCATATCTCGGGCCTGTTAAGTCATGGATGGGCGGTGTGGGCAAACTGTTATCTGCACTAATGCATCCATCCTGAAGGCAAGCAGGAATATAGGGGTTCTCCAGCAGAGATGGAGGATGAGGGAAAGCTCACTAATTGCCAGGAGGCCCTTGTGCATGTGCACATGGGGTGGAATGGGAAGATGTGCAGTTTATTCTAACTAGATAATAGATGAACCACTGGGTTCAAAGTATGAGCTCTCTATCAACTCAGGTCTTTGTAACATATGAGCTGTTTGCTGGGAGGCTCTGAAGATAATTTAGCCACCGAAAAAGCAACATGGAATGATAGTTGAGGTTCCTTCTGAGCTTGAGAAACTGTCCCATCTCATTTTATGATATCTCCTTGTGCTGGCTAGGTTGACCTCCAACAGGCAATCTTGGAAATCGCCATGGTTTAGTGACACCAGGCTGAGTTTTAAAGGCCAGATCCCCACTGCTATCCCATGGTGAAGAGTACAGTACCTGCCAGAAAATAAATGACCGAATACCCCCAGCCTGACAGCATCTCTTCCCCAAAGTCACCTCCTCACACAGACTGACCTTGCTTAGAGAACAATGGGATGAGTTAGAATCACAAAGCTGGACCAGGAGTAGCCCCCACTAGCAGAACAGGATTGACTACGAATCACAGGAATCAGAAGCAATGATGCTTCAATTTAGGAAAGACTCATTGAAGATTTATTAAATCAGTCTTTGTGTTATGTGTTATGTGTGTGTGTGTGAGGCCACAGGCCAGTTGTTGGTCCTCAGATGCTGTCCACCACATTTTTATTATTTTTATTTTTGAAGTAGAGTCCCTAATTGATCCGGAACTCACTAATCAGGCTAGGCAGGATGGCTGCTTAGTCACAGGGATCCCGTTCTCCAGCTTTCGAACTCTGGCATAGCTGCTGGGTCACAAAACCCACCCAGGGCTTAAATGGGCTGGGATCTGACCTCTGGTTCTCGTAGTTGCACAACAAGCATTTTACCCACGGAGCCATGTCTCCAGTCCCTACACTCTTCAGAATCACTGAGAATCCAAAAAAAGTGTTTGCTTTCGTGACTCATATCCAATACTTCCCCTATTAGAAAGCTGAAGCACAGAAATGCACCAGCACAAAGGTCACCAGTCAACAGTCATCAAGACAAGGACATCGGCATGCGCTGGGACCGACACCAGCATGTGCCCATCTAAACTGAAGCTGTATAGGTGTCAGAGTCCATCAATGTTGTTGTGGGCAGTTTTGATATGAATGGGTTTAGGGATGGAGGCTTAGAATGGCAGGGACCATATTTTGGTATTCACTGTCCCAGCCTCAATTTTCTCCAAATTTTTAGGGAGGAAGTACATTAGAAATAAACTGACCCAACCAAACAAATATGCAGAAAAGGGTAATTGGTTAAATTAATAATGTAAGACAACTAGTTACCCATTGGGGAAAAGTGAGGGTAGATTCTGATATTCATCTATCGAATTAAAAATTCCTTTCTTTTGCTGGGATAAAACATGCTGACCAAAAGCAATTTAAGAAAGGAAAAGCTTTATTTTAGCTTACACCTCCAGGTCATAGTCCATCATTGAGGGACGTCAGGGCAGGAATTCAAGCAGGAACTTGAAGTATAATTCTATTTGCTGGCTCCTCATAGACTCATTCTTAGGTAAGTTTCTTATAAAACCCTGGACTACCTACCTGCCCAGGGAATGATACTACCCATGGTGGGCTAGTTCTCCTATGTCAATTGACACTCAAGACAATTCCCCATAGAAATACTCACACCCAATCTGATCTGGGTAATCCCTAAACTGAGATTCCCTTTTAGGCTGTGTGTCAAGTTGGCAGTTAAAGCTAACAAGGAGGGACAATAATAAACTGATTGTACTGTACTGATTCCATCAATGTGAAATGGTGTAGCCATGAATAAGAACAAAGAAAACTTCCATGTATTGGTAGAAATACTCATATATGGTAAGACTGCAAGCAGTTTGAAGAATGATAAGTAAGGTGACATCCTATTTTAGAAAACAAAGAATTCTATATACAGGACAATTTGATATATAAGAATTTTTATTTGGAAATTCACAAAATATGTGACTTTTATATACAAATATAAATGAATCCACTTTCATACTTTCAGCATGCCGTATTACTGCTATGAATGCATCCTTAAAGCCTATTAGGTCACTGAGAAATGACACAGGAAACTGAGTCCTTATACCTAAGGTAAAAAGAGGGGCGTTATTAATGCAAATAACTTCAAAAAGAAACAAAATTATGAGAGTTACTCCTATTTTCATGCTATCTTATATCATTTTAAGACAATATTAAAGTTAATTTTTAATATTACGAGTCAATATTCTCAACCACATTCACTTTGAACGCCATTCTGGTGCTCATTTTTCTCCCCCATAGTTAGTAAGACCAGGTGAGATGTGGGGAGCCTAGGAGAGCTGCCCTGCCAGTGGTCAGAGGTGGCGAGTACCTACCCTTATTTACCACTCTTCAGACTGCTTCCAACCCAAGGAACTTCCACCCAAGTTCCTGTGAATGCACATGGTGCTCCCTGGCACCTGGGCCTCATCCTGGTTCTTCTGGCCAGCTGCACCCACCAGCCCACTGTTACTTCCTAAGCTACTGAGGCTCCAGGATAGCTCATTCCTGGGTCTGTTTTACCATTCACACATTCCTTGGTTAATCTGTTTGGTTATCACTTGCTCAGACTCCATGGGGGTGCCAAGGCAGTACCAGATCAGAATGGAGTGATAGAGAGAAGGAAAGAAAGCTGCTTCTCTCATTGGCTTCATGGGAGAAGAGCAGAAGGAAGAGGAGGAGGAGGGAGGGAGAAGTGAGAAGGGGGTGCGATGGAGAGGCAGCTGCAAAGAGTGAGAACATCACGGAGGAGGAAGGAAGATGATGGAGAAGGAAGAGGGAGGAAGAGGAGGAGGGATAAGGAGAGCAGAGGAGGGGGTGAGAAAGAAAAGCAGAAAAGAAGTTGTGTAAGCTGCACGCTGAGCTGGACAGCGTAAGTTTTAGGCTGCTTGCAGCTCCCTACACACAAGGCTGACCGTGCCATTATTGTCTTCACTCTCTCACTTCAGCCTCAACACTCATTGCTTCTGGGAACTCCTTCTGTGACCACCATTATTTGTGCCGGGATTCCTTCCTGTCCAGGGTGAGTGGCTTTGGGTTTCAGTTCTGTATCTCTCCTTCAGCCCCTTCAAACAGAGACCCTTCTTCCTTCTAGAGCCTGAAATCATCAGGAGAGTGAGGTGCAAGTGACTTCCTGTCATCAGACTTAGCTCCATAGAATCCCTCTCCTCTCATTCCCTAGTCCCTGCAACAAGACAGTGGGGCTAGAATACCAGTATCAAGTGAAGGGCTGCTTCCAATAGACACATGCTATAGTTCAGATGTGTAATAATCCCCACAGACTCACGTGCTCGCTCTAGTTGATGGTGCTGCGTTGGGAGGCAGAGTCTTGCCAGAGGAACTTGGCCAAAGGGGGGCTTTGAGGTTTATAGCCAAACCTTGCTTCTGAAGAATGATAGCGCTGGCCTTTACAAGCGCACACATATACACACAGCATACAGGCACATACACACAATCCAACCTGAAATTTCAGCACTAGGCAACATGCATGGCCATATTTCTTGTGTCTTTACCTGAGTCGTGTTTTGAGTCCCCTCTTGAGGTAAGCCTCAGTCTTTTGTCCTATGGCCCTCTCCTAGCATGCTGCCTTGGTCTTTGTTTCTTTGTTGCTCCTATTGGAGTAAAACTCTGGATATAAAAGACTGGTCTCACCAGGAGGCTGAGTGAAGTAAGCAAAGGTGTCCAGTTACTCTGAGGAGAATGACTGAATGAATGAACCCCCACCCGCGCCCCCACCCGCAGGTTCCGACCATTATGGTTACTTTATTCTCCTGCAGAAGATTGGAAAGGCCTGGCATTGTCTGGAGCAACTGGTATGACTGACCAGACCCAGTTAGATATTTTGATTTTCATTTCAGTTTGATCAAATAATTCCACAAGGAAACAGTGCAAATTTGAAGATTTGAGCTTAAGGCCCCAAAAGAAATCACTTCTTTATTACATTGCTAGTTAATATTTTCTTTCCACATACAGTTTGCCTATATAAGCAAAATTATCATTTGCTCTGCTTTTCAAGAAAGAAAATTTTAATACAAGGTACCCCAACTCATAATCATATTTAAATTGAAGTAGATTAAAGTGTATATTCAGATGAAGGTCTACCAAATTTCTAATTATCGGTGTGTGTGTGTGTGTCTATGCTTATGTATATGAGTGTGCATGTATATATATGTGTGCATGTTCATGCACAAGTATGTGTATTAATAGATTTACACATATGTTTCACCTCATGCAAGCATGTACACTCTTTTCAAAAGAGATTTCTTTTGAGTTTTAATTTTATGTATGTGCACATGTGCCACGGGGGTTACCCACGGAGGGCAATGGACTCCTGGAGATGGAACTTCAGGTGGTTATGAACCCCCTGATGTACCTACTGGAGATGAAACTCATGTCTTCTCTAAGAGCAGCAGGCTTTGCTTAACTGCTAAGCTGTCTCTCCAGCCTCACACCTACATATTCTCTTATTTTGCAATACATTTCTTGTTCAAAAATATCGTTATTTTTTTTCATAAAAGTAATCTAAACTTTTTGAACTAGTAAATCCCTGTTGAACTTTGATTTGCTTCCATGCTTCCTTTTATAATAAATAACAATGGGTCTAGCAAGATGGCTCAGTAGGTACTGGTCCTCGGACTGTAATCCTGGTGACCAGAGTTCAATCCCTAGAACCCATGTAAAGAAGGAAGGATACAATCAACTCCACAAAGTTGTCCTCTGATCTCCACACACAAACAGTGCCCAACTCCCCCCTCCCACACACACACACATACCATACGCACAATATATCTTTAAAATCTGGAATCATTTCATGAGGTCCCATTTACTAGTTGTTTGTCCTAATGACCCTATCCAGAAAGTCCTTCTGGGGAGTTCAAGCCAGTGAGTTCAAACTATGTCCACTTCTTTCAGCTCTAGGACCCCATCTGGTGCAGATCCCTACATGTCCTGTGAGTGCTGACCCAGTCTCTGTGAGTTCATATGAGCTTTGATAATGTTGACTTAAAGGGTCTTATTTTCTCCGTGTCCTTTATTCCCCCTGGCTCTTACACTCTTTCTGCCTCCTCTTGTCCAGGGTTCTCTGAGCCCTAAGGGGGATGATTTGATGAAGACGACCCATTTAGGACTGAATGTTCCAGTGTCTCTCATTGTCTGCATAGTGTCTGGCCGTGGGTCTTCTCTTTCTTCCCATCTGCTGTAGGAGGAAGCTTCTCTAATGATGGTTGAACAAGGCACTGATCTATGAGTATAGCAGGTGATTAGCATTGGGAGTGTACTGGCTAGTCTTACATCAACCCAACAAAAACTATAGTCTTCTGAAATGGGGGGGGTACCTCAATTGAGAAAAAGCTTCAATAAGATCCAGCAGTAACACATTTTCTTAATTTGTGTTTGATGTGGGAGGGTTCCTTTTGTGGGTGGTTCCATCCCTGGGCTGGTGGTCCTGGGTTCTATAAGTAAGCAAGCTGAGGAAGTCTTGGGGACCAAGCCAAGAAGCAACACCCCTCCATGGCCTCTGCATCAGCTCCTGCCTTCAGGTTCCTGCTCTATTTGAGTTCTGTCCTGACTTCCTTCAATGATGAACAGTGATATGGAAGTGTAAGCCAAATAAATCCTTTCCTTGACAAGTTTCATTGGTATGGTGCTTCACCACAGCAATAGTAACCCCAGCTAAGACAAGCAGTCACTACGTTTTGGGTTTTGGCCAGTAGTATTTGATTTTATCCTAGGTCTCTGGGCTATCTAGTCTTGGGTTCTTGGTCACCAAAGCAGTGTCAAGTATGGATTCCACCTCTTGTAGGCATTAAGTCCAATCAGGTATTGGTTGGTGACTCCCATAAGCTTTGTGACACCTTTGCCCTAGCGTGTCTTGCAGGCAGAGCACCATTGTAGATCGAAGGTTTTGTGGGCTGGGTTAGCATTTATATTTCTCTTTCTTTAGCAGTGCAGAGTACCTTCCTGTACCAAAGAAGCTAGAACCTAAGGATGAAGGCTCAGTGTAGGCACCGGCTCAACTCAACCTTTGATGAGTTGTGTAGGTATTGTCTTCAGCAATGGGGCTTTGCCATCAATTTGTGGAGAACAACCTACAATCTTGGCAACAGTCTGGGTTGTTCAAAGATTCCTATAGGATGAATTTGGCCAAAAACTTGATTAGCTGTAACATATTCCTGGTACAGGAAGATCCATTTGGTTTGGAAATTCTATTTAGATCACCTTCATATATGTATATACTTTAGGAAGCTTATTCATTCTGTAGTAAGTTTTCATACTACCTCTCAAATGGTTCTTAATTTTAGCTGTTTCTCCCTGTATTTCCTCCCTCATCTTCCTCTCCTTTGCCCCTCCCCACTTGATGTCCCCTTTTCAGGTCCACCCATCTACACCTATTTATTCTGTTTCCCTTTCCTAACAATATCTATCTATTCCTCTTATTCACTTATAAACACTGTGGTTCTGTGAACTGTAGATTGGTTATCACTGACTTAATAGCTGATAGTCACATATATGTAAATATGTACCATATTTGTCTTTCTCAGTCTGGGATATCTTACTTGGGCTAATAGTTTCCTGGTTCCATTTATTAAATGCAATTTTAATGATTTTGTTTTTTTGAGCAGCTGAGCAATACTCTGTTGTGTAAAAGTACCCTGATTTCTTTATCTTTTGTTGAGGGATACCTACGTTTCTAATTTCTGGGTACTATTAAAAGAACAGTAATGAACATGACTGAGTAAGAGTATTTGTGGTAGTATGAAGCATCCTTTGGGTATACACACAAGCGTGGTGTAGCTGGGTCTTGAGATAGATCGATTCCCATCTTCCTGAGGAAATGCCACACTGATTTCCATAGTGGTGCACCAGCAACGGATGGGTGTTCGCCTCACTCCACACCCGGCCAGCAGGAGCTGTCACTTGTGTCATTGATCTTAGCCATTCTGACAGGTGTAAGACGAAATCTCAAAGCAGTTTTGATTTGCATTTCCCTTATGACTAATGTTGTTACACATTTCTTTAGCTGTTTCTCAGCTATTTGAGTTTCCTCTCTTGAGAATTCTCTGTTTAGATATGTAACCCATTTTTAATTGAGTTATTTGTTTTCTTGATATATAGTTCTTTATTGGATTATTAGTTAGTAAATTTTTTTCCCCATTCTGTAGAGTGCTGCTTGGTCTGAATGGCAGTGTCCTGTGCCATGCAAAAGCTTCTCAGCTCCATGAGGTCCCATTTATTAATTGTTGATCTTAGTGCCTGTGCTAATAGTTTTCTGTTCAGAAAGTCTCTTCCTGTGCCAATGAGTTCAAGACTGTTTCTCACTTTCTTTTCTATCAGGTTTGGGATATCTGGTTTTATGTTGAGGTATTTGATCCATTGAAGTTGAGTTTTGTGCAGAGTGATAAACACAGATCTATTTGGATTCTTCTACATGCAGGCATCCAGTTTAATCAGCGCTACTTGTTGAAGATGATGTCTTTCTTTTCCTGTGTGTATTTCTGACTTTCTTGTCAAAAAATCAGGTGTCCACAGGTGTGTGGGTTTATGTCTGTGTCTTGAGTTTGATTCCACTGATTAACATGTGTTTGTGCCAATGCCATGTGGGTTTTATTAATGTAGCTCTGCAATACAACCTGAAATCAGGGGTGGGGAGGCCTCCGTTAGCTTTTTGTTTGTTTAGGGTTGTTTCAGATAAACCGGTTTTTTTGTGTTTCCATTTCAGCTAAACATTAAACTTTAAAAATATGTGAAGAATTGGGTTGGAATTTTGATGGGGATTTCATTGATGTCGATTGCTTTTGGTAGGTTAGTCATTTTTACTATACTAATTCTACCAGTCAACGAGCATGGAAGGTCTTTCTATCGTCTTGTGTTTTCTTCTTCAATATCTTGAAGATTTTTATCAGGCACAAGACTTTCACTTGCCTGATTAGGGTTACCCCAGGATACTTTATATTATTTGAGGCTATTGTGAAAGGTGTTTGCCTGATTTCATTTTTAGTCCATTTGTCATTTGTATATAGGAGGGCTACTGACTTTTGTGAATTAATTTTGCATCCAGCTACTTTGCTGCAAGTGTTTATCAGCTGTGGGAGTTTCCCACTAAAAAGTCAAGTATTGTTCTAAAATTTTGTCTTGATATGTTTCTAGGTCTTCCTTGAAGCTTTTAATATTCCATCTTTGTTCTGTACATTTAGTGTTTTGATTATTATGTGTCATGAGGAATTTCTTTTCTGATCCAGTCTGTTTGGTGTTTTATATGCCTCTTGTGCATGACAGGCATCTCCTTCTTTTGGTGAGGGAAATTTTCTTCTATGATTTTTATTGAAAATATTTTCTGTGCCTTTGATCATGGTTTCTTCCTCTTCTTCTATTTATATTATTCTTACATTTGGTCTTTTCATGGTATTCCAGATTTCCTGGATATTTTGTATCAGGATTTTTAAAGATTTAACATTTTCTTTAATGGAGATATTCATTTCTTATAACCATTTCTTCTGTCGTGTCTTCAGTGCCTGATATTCTCTCTTCCATCTCTTGTATTGTATTGTTGAAGCTTGTCTCTGAGATTCCTATTAATGCTTCTAATTTTTTCATTTCCATTATCTTAGTTTGGGTTTTCTTTATTGTTTCTATTTCCGCTTTCAGGTCTTGAACTGTTTTGTTTATTTCCTTCTATTGTTTGTGTTATTGTAGGTTTCTTTAAGGGATTTATTCATTTCCTCTTTAAGGATCTGTATCATATTCATAAAGCCAATTTAAAGTCTTTTTATTATGCTTCAGCTATGTTTCAATACTCAGGACGTGCTGTTGCAGGGTTGCTGGGCTGTATTGAAGACACAGTATCCTGGTGTTATTGATTGTGTTTTTAGTCTGGCTTCTAAGCATCTGGGTTTGGAACATTGCAATTCTGGGTGTTTATATCTGGTCTTGTTTTTGTTGGTTGGGCAGTTTCCTCCCCACTTGGTTTCTGTTCCCCTCTCATACTTAGGAGAGTACTATGTGTTGTCTAGTGAGAAATTCTTCTAGGATCTGGTAGGTGTGGCCACTGAGGGTTTCAGGTATTGGGAGCGCATGCTTAGAAATGGGCTGAGCTAGGGGTACTGAGGGAATCCATGGGAGAGAGGAAAGCAAGGTGTTCCTGCAGGGTTTTCTCAGTCCCCTGGGAATGGGGACAGAGAGTGAGGAGAGAGAACAGTAGAAGGTCTGCTGCAGAGCTGGGGGTAAGACTAAGGGATTTTCTAGAAGCTGAAAGAGAGGTCTGCAGTTAGCCTACCTGGCTCCCTGGCTGGAGTAGCCTGCAGTTCCCTGAGATTGCCTGCTGGATTCGGGTGCTGGGATAAAGCAATGAGCTTGCAGAGGGAAGTTAAGAGGAAAGATCTGTATGATCTACTAGAGATGGGGGCTCTGGTTGGGGAAGAGAGGCTTAATAAGGTGATCTCCTGTAGAGCTAGGCATGAGTCTGGGAGACTGGATTAGAAGTGGAGGGCATAAGTGAAGATCAGCAGTCAGCCTACCTGTTTCCCTAGTCAGAGTGACCTGTGGGTTCCCAGGAGCAGCCAACCTTTTAAAAAAGATTTAATTTTTAATTTTTAGTGTGTGTGTTTGTGTGTGTGTGTGTGTGTGTGTGTGTGTGTGAGAGAGAGAGAGAGAGAGAGAGAGAGAGAGAGAGAGAGAAAGAGAGAGAGAGAAAGCGCACAAGTATGTAGACATCAGAGGACAACTTGAGGGACTTAATTTTCTCCTTCCTCCATGTGGGTTCCAGGTGAACTCAGGGGGTCGTGCTTGACAGCAGGCACCTTTGCTCTCTGAGCCTTCTTACTTTATCTATGTCTAATCTTTATGTAATTGAATCTCTCACTTTTATTTCTTTATAGTTTTTTTAACCAAGTTTCATATGCTCCAGGCTCTGACACCCAACGGGGATGAAGTCTAGGACTTTATGTATGGCAGGTGTCTTATTCACTTTTCTATCACTGTCATAAAACATCATGACCAAGGCAATATGCAGAAGAAAGCTTTAAACTGAACTTATGGTTTCAGAGTTAGAGTCATTGATGACAGAGTAATATAATGGGGACAGGAACAGGTGAGAGCCCACATTTTGATAGGAGAATGTAGTATGAGGAACGAGCGGGCTGTGTCCCACTGCCCGATTAGCTTAACCCCAAAATAATCACACAAAATTGTATTAATTAAATTACTGCCTGTCCCATTATATCTAGCCTCTTCTTGCCCAACTCTCACATCTTGATCTAACCCATTTCTAATAATCTGAATGTCACCACAAGGTCGTGGCTTACTGGGAAAGATTCAGCATGTGTAACTCTGGCGGCTCTCTCTGTCTGCCTTCTTTCTCCCAGCATTCAGTTCTCTTTTCCCGGCCTATCTAAGTTCTGCCCTATCAAAAGGCCAAGGCAGTTTCTTTATTCAACCAATGAAAGCAACACAAATACAGAAGGACCTCCTACACTAGGAGAAAGAGAGCATACTAAGAATAGAGCAAGTCTTTTGAAACCTCAAAGCCATCCCCCAGTGACACACCTCCTAATCCAACAAAGCCATACTTTGTAATCCTTCTCTAATAGTTCCATCAACTGGAGACCAAGAATTCAAACATGTGAGCCTATGGGGATCATTCTTATTCAAGCTACTATAGATCACTCCCTGGCCCCCATAATGTAAAATATATGTAATCCAACTCTGAAAGTCCCTATATTCTTTCAGTCTCAACACTAATTGAAAGTTCAAAGTTACTTTTGAAACTTGAGAAAATCTATTAATTCTAATTTCTCTGTTAAAAAAAAACATTGCCAGGCAGTGGTGGCACACGCCTTTAATCCCAGCACTCAGGAGGCAGAGGCAGGCAGATCTCTGTGAGTTCGAGACCAGCCTGGTCTGCAAGAGCTAGTTCCAGGACTGGCTCCAAAGCTGCAGAGAAACCCTGTTTTGAAAAACCAAAACAACAACAACAACAACAAAAATTCCATACTTCTAACATACAATGGCACAGAACATATATTGCCATTCCAAAAGGGAGCAATGAAGGCATAGTGAGGAAATACTAGGCCAAAGCAAAATGAGACCTCACAGGGAAAACTCCAAAACCATGTTTGATATCAAAAGGTTTAGGTGGTTCCATTTACTCAGTTTTGCTGCCTGCATATATCTCTCTTTGGCTGATTCCACTTCCTATGTGCAGTTCTCCTTGGCAGACGTCACCCGTCTCTTGTATCTTGGGGTCTCCAGTGCAATCCTGGCTTCATTTTCTAGGCTTTAAGTTATGACTCTCAGGGTCTTCATGCAGGGACTGATCCCCATGCATTGCTTAGCTTCAGTGGCTTCCCTTGACCACAGAAGAGGACTCTACAGTCCCTTTATCCATGTAGCCTCTAGGACTGTAATGCCAGAGCCATGTGGATGGCACTGCCAAGTGTGGCTGCCAGTCTTGAATCACATTTGCAGCAGCTTTCCTTTGCTGGTTTTTTTTTTTTTTAGCAGAAAATTCCTTAGGCCTTTTCTTTGCACAAGTTGGAAAGGTCCTATGTATGACCTTGCCCAAGGGTACCCTTCCCATCATCCCATTGCAAATCACACCTTGCCTTGATCCCTTCATCTCTTTCAGCACAAACCTTGGCCGTGTGTTTTTGTTTTCTCTTCAAACTACACATTTTGTATTTTTTTGCCCCACCCCCACAAATGAGATTACTAACAACCATGCAACAGAGTCAATATTAGGGTCTCACGCAATCTCCCACAGCAAAGAAACTGATCTATAACTTTTCATTTATCCATAGATAAACTTTTACAACAAGGGCAAAAAGCAGCCACATTCTCTGCCAAAATATCTCAAGGATGGTCTCTAGCCCAGTTGTTAATATTGTTCCCCTCCTCCATAGCCCACATTGCTTTCAGCACTATTTTCTTCAAAGTTCTTGCTATGATGGCCTGTTAAGCCCCATTTACAGCTTTCAACTGCTTTTCTACGTCAAATTCTCAAATTTTTCCACATTAAACAAGCAAACAAAACACCCAAACTGCAAACCACAGACATCTGTGGTTGCATCAATCACAGCAATAGTCCACTTCCTGGTACCAGCTTCTCCCTGAGTTACTTTTGTGATTAACACCATGCCCAAGGCAACTGATAAAGAAAGATTTTAATTGGGCTTATGGTTTCAGAAGGTTACCCATATGGTAGAGTCGGTGATGGTGGAGCAAAGACACAGCACAGCTGACAGGGTCTTACTATACTGCCCTGGCTGTCCTAGAATTTGCTATGTAGATCAAACTGGCCTCAAATTTATGAAGATCCAACTGCCTCTGTCCTCTGAGTGCTAGAATTAAAGGCATGGGCCACCACAGCCGATTGCTTAAGTATCGTGTATTCTATGTTTATTTATTGATTTATTTATTGTGTGCATGACACAGCAGTGTATGTGTGGAGATCAGAGGACAGTTTGTGAGAGTCAGCTCTCTCCCACCTCATGGCTTCTGAGACTGGAACTAAGGTTGTTAGACTCCGTGCTAAACACCTGCCTTACTCGCTGAGTCATATGGCTGCCATTAGATTTGAATTTTTAAGGACTTCTTAAAAAACAAGGTACAAATTCATAATTTCAACATTTCTTGAAAACGTGGCTTTTATGTCAGTGACCAGACTACTCACGTCTTCTCTAGTATATAAACTGATGGGCTCTGGAAGAGAGACCAGCCTTCCGGAATGGCCATTTTTCGTGTGCCAAGCCTTCAGATGTGGCTTGTTTTTGTTTCTAGGCTTTCTTTCTATACCTCTGACCTTTTCTGGCTCATCTGTTCAGGCATGATTGCCATACCATTTCCATTACCACTGGTTTGTAGTACACTTTGAATCTGTTGGAGCATGTTCCTATCAATTACTCTCTGGAGCTTTCTTGTCAGTTTTCCTGGTTTACTCTTTTCCCAGAATCATTTTTTGTATGTTAGTGTGCATGGCCGCCCTCCAACGTGCACATGCACGCATGCATGCATGCACACATGCACGCACATACACACTCTCTCACACACACACGCATGTATGCACACACAAACATATGCACTGATAGACATCTATCTATAAAACTGATTCAGAATTCCATCAAAGTTAAGAGTTTATTTAGAACAAGCTGACTTCATAACAATATTGACTCTTTTCAACCAGGGGCCTGCTGTGATATTTATTCAAGTCTTTTAAAAACGCCTTTTAGTATCATTTAGGACCACAGTCTCCCAAATGACTCCTGGCCTGTCAGAACTCTGCCAACACCTGTCTGTGTATCATGAAGCCCTGAAGTTGCATCCATGCCTAGATAACTCTTATCAAAGTCTCTTTGGAAAGATAGGTAGGAAGGCAATGGTGGTGGTCCCTCTTAAAAGCATAAGGGCACACTCATCTTGCTTCATAGTGTAGGGAATGCCATCTTTTAATGTGGGGCACTGACTTGAAGAAAAGATGGTTATATGAGCTCCTACCTTTTTTACTCATCTGCATTTTATTCACTCCCCCAAAAGGTCTGTTGCCATCACATTACACAGAGACTTCCTTCAGAAACACGAGAATTCCCAGTGGCTTGCTGACAAGCTTCTGTCTGTCTGGGAGCCAAATCCTGATATGCCATTCTGTACTTCAGAATGTCATATGCATGTCCCCCACAGCTTTGGAAATAAGGAAGGCTGATGATTAGGACGAAAACAAACTCGCTAGGAGTACCTCCTTTGCCTGAGAGCAATGTGCCATTCTCAACTCAGCGGGGAAAGAGGTGACTGGTGGTCTGAATTAATTCCACACGGCTGTTCAGGACGCTAAATGACTATTTAATTTCCAAGTAGATAGAGGAAGCAGGCCGTACCCCCAATTGAGGGCCGGCCTACAAAAATTGCCAAGCGTGATCTTTAATTTGTCAATAATGATCTTAGGCCATGACCCTTAATAGGACCCTGTCACCAGTGAGGTGATTTATGCCTCCTGCGATGACATCAGCACCAATAGTGCTGATAAAAGGACGCTTCCATCGGAGCAAGCAGGATGATGAATGGAATCTGGGGCTCCTTCGTCATCTCATTACAGCTTCTGCTGCTCACCACAGAGCTAATGTAGCGAGTCATCGAGTGCCTGGGGACCAGTTTGGAGGGTGAATTTAACAGTGAAAGTGCAGGAAATGGACTGTAGCCCTGGGTCAGGAACCACGGTTGGGGTGGTTTAGCATGTATATTCAAGAAGAAGAAGACACAATCAGATCCCAAGCGGCTGCTGTCGTTACTGCTCCTGCCACCTAGACTACGGCATGCCAGTCTCACTGTTGTATGTTGTTGTGTGTTGTATGTTCTAGCATCCCTAGACTACGGCATGCCAGTCTCACTGTTGTATGTTGTTGTGTGTTGTATGTTCTAGCATCCCTAGACTACGGCATGCCAGTCTCACTGTTGTATGTTGTTGTGTGTTGTATGTTCTAGCCTCCCTAGACTACGGCATGCCAGTCTCACTGTTGTATGTTGTTGTGTGTTGTATGTTCTCTCCTCCCTAGACTACGGCATGCCAGTCTCACTGTTGTATGTTGTTGTGTGTTGTATGTTCTAGCCTCCCTAGACTACGGCATGCCAGTCTCACTGTTGTATGTTGTTGTGTGTTGTATGTTCTAGCATCCCTAGACTACGGCATGCCAGTCTCACTGTTGTATGTTGTTGTGTGTTGTATGTTCTCTCCTCCCTAGACTACGGCATGCCAGTCTCACTGTTGTATGTTGTTGTGTGTTGTATGTTCTAGCATCCCTAGACTATGGCATGCCAGTCTCACTGTTGTATGTTGTTGTGTGTTGTATGTTCTAGCCTCCCTAGACTACGGCATGCCAGTCTCACTGTTGTATGTTGTTGTGTGTTGTATGTTCTAGCATCCCTAGACTACGGCATGCCAGTCTCACTGTTGTATGTTGTTGTGTGTTGTATGTTCTAGCATCCCTAGACTATGGCATGCCAGTCTCACTGTTGTATGTTGTTGTGTGTTGTATGTTCTAGCCTCCCTAGACTACGGCATGCCAGTCTCACTGTTGTATGTTGTTGTGTGTTGTATGTTCTCTCCTCCCTAGACTACGGCATGCCAGTCTCACTGTTGTATGTTGTTGTGTGTTGTATGTTCTCTCCTCCCTCCCTCCGCATATGTGTGCAGGTGTGCATGCATGCAGAGGCCAGAGAAGGACATGCAGTGTCCTCCTTTGTCATTCTCCGACGTATTGCTTTCAGACAGGGCTTCTCAGGGAACCTGAAGCTCCCCATTTCAAGCAGGCTGGCTGGCCACTGAGCAAGTGCGTAAGAGCTGCCTGTCCTCTACTTCCTCGGTGCTAGAGTTTCACTTGCCAGCATCCCCAACTTTCTATGACGATTGAAGACTTGAACTCAGGTCCTAGTACTTGCCTAACAAGAATTCTCGCTCACCCAACCGTAGCCTGGGCCTCCATAGGGTCTCCCTTAGTGTCGTGAGGATTTTCCCCTGGAATATGCACATTCTGTCCTCCATTCCAGGGCTTTTGATGCAGGTTTTCATGACCTGTGGTGTCATAGGGTACAAAGTGGACCCCTCTGGATATATGGGAACATGCCAGAAGTCAGGAAGCTGGCCTAATACTTGCTAGCCGTGTGACCTTGAACGAGTCACTTACTGTCTCTGGACCTTACCGATTCTGGAGCCTGAGTGTATTTGCTTCAAAACATCAGCCTTTTGAAAAGTTTATGTGGTGAGACTGAACCCAAGCCAGTAACCCAGTCATCACCCTTGAATACACAGTCTAGTAATATCCATGACAGAGAGGTCTTGCACCCAAAGCGGGGTAATGCATCCCTGGAGACTATTCAAAAGATGTGTATGTCACCCGTAATTTGGCCAGCCCGAGTGCAGCACCTACTCCACTGCAGAGGGGGGTGAGACAGTTTCATTTCGTGCAGTTTTATTACCCTCGCCAGCTGCACTCTCCTCTCTATAAAAGGTAATTACTTCCAATAGTAACAAGCTAATTGATTGCTAATTAAATCAATTGGCACACTAACCGCTGTCAGAAAGTGACAGATTAGCAGGTCATGTGACAGCACGTTGGTAATGAAAACTGGACATGGTCTGAGGGTGATTGACACCTGAGATGAAAAGCGATTCGGGATCTTGGAGGTGGTCAGAGAGAGGGCAGGGAGAACATGATTGATTCAATGGCCACTGTCAGAGAGGAAATGAGAATTGAATGGAATTCAGGGTCTGCCTGAACCTGCACCACATGATGCTTCATGTTTTTTCACATGTAAATAAGGGAGATGGAGACCTCTCCCAAATGAAAATGCCAAAATAGGAAGGATAAAGAAGGGAGGGGCTACAAAGAGTGCAGAGAGGAGTCTTAAAGGAACAGGACTTCATTTATTTTATGTTTTTCATTTAGAAACTTATGAAAAGACAATGAACATAGCAAATGTTCATAAAATATCTGCAGACTTTAGCAACCAGGACGCCTGTGTGTCTATCCTCTATGAATGCCATTTGGAACTTGACTGTCCTTGATCAAAGCCACAAAAGACTTCCTAGGCTGCTCAGGGCAGTAAAGCAGGTATGCATTGGGAGCACAGCAAGTCTACACTGACGGCCACTGATGTCATAATGCATTTCAAAGTAACTGATGAGGTCAGTTTTGGCATTTGAGTGCTTGCTGCCCTGTGCACAGCCAGCTGGGGATCTGAAGCCACAGTGACATGCAGAACCGGACTGAGAAATCACCCACTATGTGATCTGTCTGTGACCCACGGAAGACCATGTCCCTGTATTGGAGGGATTGACTGACCTCTGATCCTGCCCAAGTCCCTTATTGCTCTGGAATTGATCGGAGGTCACCTAGGTCCCCTCGGGGAGACATACAGAAGGGAAGACCTTGGGTAAATCCTGGCTTCACGTTTCCTTGCTGTGGAATGTCACGGAAGCAACCTGATTTCCTGAGGTATTTCCCCATCTGTGAAATGGGTGGACTGAGATACCTGGTGTAAGGTACTTCACACACAAAGGATGCTCAATACATTGGAGTTAGTAATATCAACCCCAGCAGTAGTTACACAACAAAGGTCACCACAGGCCTTGGGTGTGTGTGGCCCAGGGGAGGGAAGACTAGATGCCGGAGCCAGAGAGGGAGATAAACAAGGATGCTAAGAATTGTACCTAGTTAGAGAATTTTTGGTTATGATACTGTGATGGCGACACTACAGTTGTGCCACTACGATGATTGTGACACTACGATGATTGTGACACTATGATTGTAACACTACGATGATTGTGACACTATGATGATTGTGACCTACGATGATTGTGACCTACGATGATTGTGACACTATGATTGTGACACTATGATGATTGTGACACTAAGATTGTGACACTATGATGATTGTGACACTATGATGATTGTGACACTATGATTGTGACCTACGATGATTGTGACATTATGATTGTGACACTATGATGATTGTGACACTATGATTGTGACCTACGATGATTGTGACATTATGATTGTGACACTATGATGATTGTGACACTATGATGATTGTAACACTATGATGATTGTGACACTATGATTGTGACACTATGATTGTGACACTATGATTGTGACACTATGATTGTGGCACCACGATGATTGTGCCACTATGATAATTGTGACATTACGATTGTGACACTATGATAATTGTGACATTACGATTGTGACACTATGCTGATTGTGACACTATGATGATTGTGACACTATGCTGATTGTGACACTATGATGATTGTGACATTACGATTGTGACACTATGATGATTGTGACATTACGATTGTGGCACTATGATGATTGTGACACTCTGATTGTGACACTCTGATTGTGACACTATGATGATTGTGACACTATGATGATTGTGACACTATGATGATTGTGACACTATGATGATTGTGACACTATGATTGTGACACTATGATGATTGTGGCACTATGATGATTGTGACACTATGATTGTGACACTACGATGATTGTGACACTATGCTGATTGTGACACTATGCTGATTGTGACACTATGATTGTGACACTATGATGATTGTGACACTATGATTGTGACACTATGATTGTGACCTACAATGATTGTGACACTATGACTGTGAAGAAATATTGGACCAAAGCAAGACTGAAACTCAGCAGGACAAATGTCTGCCTGTAGCCTCTCCCCTCCTCTCTCTTCCTCTCCTGGGCTTCTTCTACTCCTTGTATGCAGCTCTCCTTGGCAGGTATCCCATGGCCCTGGCACCTCTAGCATCTTGGGTCTCTATCACTTTCCGGGCTCTCAGGGTCTCCATGCAGGGACCCCCTCCACACACACACATTACCTGGCCCCAGTGATTCTGTGATTCTTTACTCACGGATCCCTCATAAGTCTACAGCCAGTGCCATGCGGATGGCACTGCCAAGTTTTGCTTCCCTCTGGAACCACATTGCAGGTTTTGTTTATTGCTCTCCCTTCTAGACCTTTTCCTTTCACAAGTTAGAAGCGTGGCTGCCAGAGGACAGCCTTCCCTCAGCTGAATACTTGTCAGGCCTCTCCTTGATCTCCTCACCGCTTTCAGCACAAGCCTTCACTGCCAGCTTCAATTTCCCGGTGTTCTTTCTTCTCTCTGGAGCATACAGTTTGTATTTCTGCTCTACTCGTTCCTTTTCACTGTAGAGCTTACTAATGACCACACGTCAGCCTCAATATTAGGTGGAATCCCCCCACCCAAGAAATCAGACTATTAATTTTAACTTTAACACCAGACAAGTGCACAGGACATGGGCAGAAAGCAGCCACAGTCTTTGCCAGAATGTCACAACAAAGGTCTCTAGCCAGCTGCTAATATTGCTCCCATCTGAAGCTTCCTGGGCCTCCGTAGTCTGCATTGCTCTAGGCTCCTACTAGGATGTCCCATAAACTGTTTATATCACTCAATGTTTTTGTAGTTTAATGTCCCCCAAAAGTCTGCATTCCCCACCCCACCCCCCAAAAAACCCAAAACCAAAAATATCATAGTCAGGTCTGTCACAGCAATAGCCCATTCCCTGGTACCAACTTCTATTTTGGTTACTCTTATATTGCTGTAATAAAACATCATGACCAAAGTGACTCACACAAGAAAGAGTTTATTGCAGTTCATGGTTTCAGAGGGTTAGTGTCCGTGGTGTGGAGTAAAGGCGGTTGGTATGGCATGTATGGCAGAAGCTGAGAGCTCAAACCTTAAACTGTGATCAAGAAGCAGAGACAAAGCAAGGGAATGACGCATGGCTTTTAAATCCCCAAACCTGGCCCCAGTGAAATACCTCTCCAGCAAGACCACACCTTCAAAATCTACCCAACTAGTACTATCAACTGGGGACCAAGTGTTTAAACATCTGATTCTATGTGGGACATTCTCATTGCCCTGCCACAGACGAGCTCTGGGTAAGTGTTAGATGGTGACAGCTCTGAATTGATCAACGATGCATCCCTTGGTTGATTTACAACTTGGCATGGTTGGGAAGGGTGGAAGTAGACTGTGCACAGTTGGGAGGAGTAGGTCATTGACAGCGTGGCTTTGACGGTTGTAGTTTAGCCCTGCTTCCTCCTGCTCTCTCTGCTTCCTGGCCCATGAAGACAGCAACTTTTCTGTCATGTGCTTCCTCCATGATGTTTCTGCTTCAACACACTCCTTAGTGCAATGGAGTCAGTCCACCATGGACTGAGTGTGAGGCTGTGATCCCACAGAAATCTCTCCTTCCTTAAATTGTTCTCTCAAGTATTTTAGCAAGCTGAGGCAAAGGTAGGGAACCCAGGAAAGCCAGACCTAGTGTTCAGGCTCCTCCTTTTCTCTTTCACCCCTAATGTCATGGTACCACTAAGCTATTACAGTCAGAGGTATGCCCCACCCCGCTTTTCATGGGTCCCTTTACCTTGTCATGTGTAGACCTGAGTAGAGATGACACCTTGGTGAGTTCCCGGTTATTCAGAACGGTAGACAGCTTGGATTTCATTTGAAGGACATGATAATTTCTGCAAGTGCCCTGTCCTGTTTACATAGACAAGAGAACCTTTAGCTAATTTCACGAAAATGTAAGGAATCTTTCTTATTTGAACTCATCTCTTACCTGAACAAAAGGATGCCTCATAGCATCCAGGAATGGACGAGCTCCTCTTTGGTCACCACATCTGGGGTTGCCCAAGAAAACTGCTATTATTTAGCACCATCTGGCCACCAAACTCATACAGTCACATAGGGTTTTGTACAGTCACTAAACCATTATTCTTTCAGACTTAATTACTCTGATTACTAGATGGAGCAAGCTCAGTTAGAGGCTGTGTGCTGTGATGGTCAAAGATTCAGGCTCTGGAATCATGCTGCTGGCTTCCAAGCCTGGCTATGTGACTATCAACACGTGGCTATGGAAAAGACACACTGTTGGTGCTTAGTTCTTCCTCTATAAAACAGGAACAACTGTGTACATCACATCAAGTTATGGGAAGGAATTGACTATTAATAATCTAATCTATAGGGTGCCTGGGAAATAAAGAAGATAGCTCAGTCAATAAAGTGCTGCTTCAAAGCATGAGAAACTGAGTTCAACCCCTAGAATAGAACAAACAAATAAAATGCATAAATAAATGCTGAGCATGGCGACACTTGCTTGCAATCATGGTGCCAATGAGGGGACAGGGCTCAGTGGCTTGACGGAGCTGGTGGGCCTGCAGGTCCCTGTGGGAGCCCCTCTCTCAGACTACTTTTTATAAAGGTAGTACTTCAGAAATGACACCTGAGGTTGTTCTTTGGTCTCTACACACATACTTGTAAACACATGAAAATGCACGCACGCACACACACACACACACATAGAGAAAAGAGATTACTTTGATATTATAAAAAGCACCAGGCAGAAAACATCCTGAGAGTCCCTGTAGGTATGGATGATTTTGTGGAAGCTTACATTTCTCCAGAATATATCAGAAAACCAAGCACATACAAAAGGTTTCCCTACACTTAGTATTTGGTCTCGTTGTTGTTAGGATGTCTGAGATGGATAATGTTAGACAACGATTTTAGCTTTTCTGTTTAATTGTTTCTTTATTCAAGGAAGCAATCAATTTCAGCCCAGACCACACAGTGTCTGAGTGACAAGAAACAAGACAAAGAGAGGATCAACAGGCCCTGCCTGACAAAAGAAGGCCATGGCACGACTCGGGATAATCTTCTAGTCACATTTGACCATGGACCCATCAATTGCTAAAATGATGGGGATAACGGTGGCAATGAGCTGGGCATTGTGCTAGTCATTCAGTTTATCCTTGATAATACCACCAAGGCCAATGTTTGTCGTTAGCTCCATTTCAGAGAGAAGCTCAGAGATATTAACTGAATTGGCCTGAGTCACGTGGTTAGGACAATTGTGCAACTTGATACTCTCAACTATTCCAGAAAGACTAGGTAGTGCTCTCAGCTCCCAGGCAAATGTGACTTACACTTTATGATATTTATACTTATAACAGTCAAATGACCAATTTTGCTTTCATTTTTATATAACCCAGAACTATAGCCAAGCCAAGATTACAAATAAAATGGTCATGGTCCACCCCTCATCAACTTGACACCAATTCACATCTCTTTAAACTATAGTAAGTCCTCAATTAAGGAAATAACAAAGTCAAATTTTTATTTATTTATACCCAGTGTAACATGAATGTAACTGAAAACATAATAACCCTTTCTCCAGAAGAGGATAAAAAACTCTTTGCATGATATTTACACTTCTCATTTAATGCCCTATTATAAATATGTCTCACATTAGGTGATAGAAGAAAACTAGTATAAAAATTCATACTGTAATATGAAATAAGCATCTATCACATAAATATTATCATCTGCCTAATATCTCTGAAGACAGATTCTTACTACACATCACAGGCTAGTCTAGAACTCACTATGTAGCCAAACTTGACCTCAAACTCATGATTTTCCTACCTCAGCTTTCCAAGTGCTAGAATTCTGGGTGTGAGCCACTATGACCAGATTTGTAGATGGTTCTTACAATGATCTTATATTTTTTCTTAATAAATAAAGTGTGAAGAACCTAGGGTTCACAGATAATCACCTTTACTTTCTGTGTATGCAATTGATGTTGTTTTCCTGATAGATATAAGATGTTTATACCAGCAGTGCATAAGACTACTGGGACAGAAGCCAAATAGAACAGAGAGAGAGAGGGAGAGAGAGAGAGAGAGAGAGAGAGAGAGAGAGAGAGAGAGAGAGTAGATAGAAAGACAGATGATAGATGGATGGATAGATAGATAGATAGATAGATAGATAGATAGATAGATAGATAGATAGTTGATTGATGCATGAAACTAGGACCTTTACTCAAGCAAAGAATAATGCCATAGGGTTAACATCCAAATTTCTGTTGGTGTAACCAAGGGAAACCACTCTAATTTTGACTTGATTCTGATCCTGATTCTTGGACCTAGTAATTCTTGCTATATGGAAGGAACATCACCACCTATTAGGTACTGACTTAGAGTTCCTACAGCCTCCTGAAGAAAGCCTCCCAAGCTCTTTTTTGTAGTCAACTAGCTAGCATTGTCATTGAGTATTTATAAAACTACTCTGCCAAACAAGTTTCAGAATGCTGAGGAACATTTTAAAGGTGGTGAATTTTGTGACCCTGGCCATTTGCTGTCCTTCATTTTCTGAGAGTTGAGTTCTTCTACCAGAAGCAACTGACGATGGTGGATATGATTCGTTGGTTGTCAACATGACAAGACCTTGAGTTACCTAGGCATGCTTGTGAGAGAATTACCTTCATTAGGTTTATTATGATGAGGAGATCCATCTTAAATATGGGGGGTTTCATCCTATGATCCAAGGTTCTGAACTGACAAATAAAAAATAGAAAGCAAGCTGAGCACCATCCTTCATTGCAATGTGCTTCCTGATTGCAGAGTTAAGGTGACCAGTTGCTTCACACTCCTGTACAACAGACTGCAGCCTAAACTGTGAGTCAAAAGAAACATTTCCTTCCTTACATAGATTTTATCCTATATTCTACCATAGCAACATAATAACTAAGACAATAGATAAGCCATTGGGCTAGTTCATGAGTGGTAGATTGGAAAGAATCATTGTAGGCAGGAGTGGTGAATCTATAACCATAGCTGTGTTTGGTGCCTAGAGATGCCAGCGAGGATATTGGATCCCCTGGAACTGGAGTTACAGATTGTTGTGAGCTGCCATGTGGGTCCTGAGAATTGAACTTGAGTTCAATTGGAAGAGCAGCTAATACTCTTAACCACTGGAATTTCTCCAGTCCAGTTTTCTTGTGTCTTTAGGACCTATTTGAGCCTAATATCATGTGTTAGTTAGGGTTTCTATTGCTGTGAAGAGACCAGAACAACTCTTATTAAGGAAAACATTTAATTGGGGTTAGCATCATCATGGCAGGACTTGGTGGTGTGCAGGCAGACATGATGCTGGAGAAGAAGCTGAGGGTTCATGGGTTGCTATGCAGGCACAGGAAGTGAACTCTGTTCCACATTGGGCAAAGCTTGAGCTTAAGAGACCTCAAAGTCCAGCCTCACAGTGACATACTTCCTCCAACAAGTCCACACCTATTCCAAAAAAGTCACAGCTCCTAACAGTGTCAGTCCCTAGGGGGCCATTTTCCTTCAAACAACCATATCTCATATATACCACTTACAGTATTTTAATAACTGCCCAACTTGATAATTTGGTGGGTGTGGTGGTTTGAATGAGAAAAACTTCCCTCCTCATAGGCTCATATACTTAAACAATTGCTCTCCAGTTGGTGATGATGTTTTAGGAGATTTTGGAACCTTTAAAATGGAAACTTGCTGATGAATCATGTCACTGGGGTAGGCTTTGAGAGTTTATAGCAGTGGTTCTCAGTCTTCCTCATGCTCTGACCCTTTAATATAGTTCTTCATGTTGTGGTGAACCCCAACCATAAAATTATTTTATTGCTACTTCATAACTGTAATTTTGCTACTCTTATATATCATAATGCAAATCTCTGATATGCAACGACTGGGGGGTCATGACCCTCATGTTAAGAACCACTGGTCTCCAGTAGTCTCCCCTCTACTTCCTGCTCATTTGCTTTGCTTCTTGTGTGGGGATTCAATGTGATTTCTGTGCTCCTGATCCTACTGCCATGGCAGTCGTCCCCCCATAACGAGCTAACCCTCTGGAACCAGGAGATAAATTAACTCTTTCTTCCCTAAATTACATCATGTGTTTTATGTGTTTTATCACAACAACATAAAAGTAGCAAATATTTTACTGAGGTAAATTTTTGCTGGATTGTTTTCATCCTTTGTTCTATAACTGACTGAACCATATATCTCACAGGGGTGTCCACCATTTTGACATTGCACTATGATGCATTCCTCTACAGTGTTGGGCCAAATCCGTAGTTGACCTAGAACACCTGGGGCCAGGGGCTGCAATTTGGACATCCCTGATAGAGTCATGGCTATTTAGAACCTGTTCAATAGTTATATCAACACTGGTTTTTGTCTGTGTGATAACACAGGAGATGTCTTGAAAACATAAAAAGTGACATGGGAAGCTGAGGTGGGACAGTGAAAGTGTATTGCTTGCCTTGTCAGATGAAAGCAAGTGAATTTCAGTGGACTCCAAGTATTAGGAAAAAAGATTTGTCAGGTCAACAAGTCAATAACAGGCACCAGGAGGTATGTTGATTTTCCCAAGCAACAAAATTACATTTGAAATAGCATTTGCAAATAGTTCATTTGAAAGAGAACTCACTTTCTGATGAAATTTATGATAATCTACTTATCCCCCAAAGAGTCATCTGTTTTCTGCAAAGGTCAACTAGGTGAGATGGCTGGAACCTGATAGGAGCGAATTCTGGGGCAGCGTGGACAAACACTTACTCCACCAAGATAGGAACTTGATGCCAGAAGAAAACATAAATACTCTCAAAATTCAACTTGGTGAACCAGTGAGTTTTACTGGGGTTACTCACAGCAACAGAAGTGACCCAATGACAGCAGCATCACCAAAGCTCACCCCTGCGTGGGTAACAGTTCATAAAACTGGGAAGCCAGAGCATACTGGGCAGCCTGCAAGCGCTCAACAGAGAAAAGTGTCTTTGCACTTAGTTCAGGTGGTCTGCACCTCTTCCAGGCACCTGGGCTGATCTGTTTCTTCCAGGCATGATGTTTGTTTGAGAGTCCTTACTACTTGTATACATACCTAGGAGAGAAAACAACCTAGTGATTCTTGTCAGTTTTAGGGACTTCCTTAAGCTATTTTGTTTATTTCCTGAACTGAAGGACATTCCCTGCAGGATGGAATGTTCCTGTTCCTGGAAAACACCCTACCCTAAGATACCCTGTTGTTGTGCCTCCCTTATTCATACCCTATGTCTTAAAGAATCCCCTCAAGATGGAAGATTTTGATTTAATAGGGAAACTGATACAAAACAGGAACCCACATAGTTTAAAGAGAGAGCTGATTCCCTGAGTTGTCCTCTGACCTCTGTATGTTTGGTGTGGCTTGTACATGCACCCACATATACAACTGCACACACAATAAATAAGCAAATAAATAAATAAGTAAATGAATAAATGTGGCGCCTGCACGGCCTGGATGCCGAGACTGGCGGGGGGGGGGTGCCGGGATTGAGAACGGAGGCTTCTTTTCAGGTGGAAGAACAGCAATCTTTATTTTTTCCTGAGCTAAAGCCTTTTATACCTCTACTGCTTCTGTGGAAAAACCACCGGCCAGAAAGTGTAGCATGAGGGGCCTGGCTTGTCGGGGTTTCTGTCCTGCCCAGTTCCCACAGTCGTTAGGCACCAAAGAAAGTCACACAGAGAATCTATATTAATGATAAACTGATTGGCCCATTAGCTCAGGTTTCGTATTAGCTCTTATAGCTTATATAGCCCATTATCCTTATCTATGTTGGCCACATGGCTCAGTACCTTTTTCAGAAGGGCAGGTCACATCCTGCTTCTTCAGTGGTCTGGGCAGGAGTGGGGAAAGAGCTTCCTTCTTCCCAGAATACTCCTGTTCTTCTGGCCCCACCTTTACTTCCTATCTGGCCAATCAGCATTTATTTAAAACATGATTGACAGAACACAGACAATTCTCCCACACCACTTCCCCCTCTTTTTTTTTTAAACAAAGGAAAATATCCATAGTCCATATTTGGGAATGTGGGCGTAGTATTCCAGGCTACTTCCGGCTGGTTGGGGGCACTGATAATCTTATGGGGACCTAAAGAAAATTTAGAGAGATGATCAAGTCCTGACTGGAATATCCTGTGAGGCTTGATCATCTCAGGTAGCAGTCTTGAACCTGTTCTGAATGTAGAACTCTGTCATCTGGGCCATCTGTTCCTACCGGAGATTTCTCAGGTGGTCTTCCTTGACTAAACCTGATTTTTCTTAACTCAGAATGAACCCACAGCCTCTCATTTCCTGTGGAAACAAAAGCAAAATCTCTTCTCCAAAGTAACATACCTTTTGACTTCAATTTTGAAGTCAATGTATTTTCAAAATACCTATCTTTGGTTAGTTCAGCAGCATTTATAAGCAAATATCATTTAGCAGCTGTTGTTCCTTCCTCAGCATTCAAACAATTCAAAGAGAGCATAATAGCATACAGTATCAAGATTCTCTGTGTATTTTCCATCTTTATGTGGCTTTATTTTAACCTCTATTTCTTTTATTTTTACTTTTAACTTTTGGCTTTTTGAGACAGGTTCTCTGTGTATCTTTGTCCTGGAACTCCCTCTGTAGACCAGGCTATCCTTGAACTCACAGAGATCT